>JABFPT010000468.1:33040-43046 GCA_022817245.1 Nixonia krombeini | reverse complement strand
AGATCATTTTAAAGTAAACTTCTATTTTTAAATGAAATTTTTATTTAGTATCACTTACGTAAGTAAAGTTGAAACCTCAAAGTGCTGCTTACATGGTTACTTTGGAGTAGCTGCATAGTTCTTGAACAAGGAGGTTACCTGATGCATTATTTGCAAACATCTCAAGAGACGTTGTAGGAAAGTTACAATAGCGGCTGCTCTGGCGGAAACAGAATTATAACTTTATTAGTTATCACGACGATTTCATTCAATTACTTTCTGATTTTTAAATTGAAGATGAAACTTTCATAATTTTGATAACTGATCCATTTTAAGCTTCTATAGACATTCCCTGATAGGAAGTGTGACACTTTTTTGTTCTTACCCTAAGGAATCCTTTAATCAATTGTTCTGAGTTCGATAGAGTGTTTATAATGACTGGTATAAATACACGTTTGTATATTCACCTTTTCGTTACTTTTAGTAGAGTTCTTAATCGGTTTATAAAAAAATCAGTCAATTACCGTGGATACTTAATCTAAGCATAATAATGTATAGAAGTAACATTCTTAGTATTTCTTATTAGAAAATAGTAAATGATTATTGCAAACCTACTTGTAAAGTTATGTGCATCTTGTTATGTTCCTAACTTCAATTTTAATGAAAATAATTCTCAATTCCGACTACTTACATACATATTAATATCGATTTTGGGCAATTTACGGACGCTAACAGTAATTATAACTCACGCAAGCGTACGGGATATGAGATATGCATAAACGTGCAACATGTGTTTAGTACCTCATTATTCTTGTTCAGCCTTGCATTGCACGCACAAATTCTCACTACAAACCCAGCTGAAGTTCCTCATCGCATGTATGCGTTGTTTATTCATAACATATCTTGGCTAATTTTGTTTAGAACAGTCGAATTATAAGCGTTATACGATATCTGTTCTCTATTTGCATAGACGGCACATGGAATTCTTGAAATCTAGTCCGTCCTGTATTAAACTATGACAACGCATAATGAATCCATCAGGATTAAATCCGCCTAACACTTGCAGTTCAAGCTTGGTATCGATTCTATATGATAATGAAGTAGTCTCTGTTTCGTTTTCCACGCGAGTAACCACTAAAGCCCATTGTTCTTGGCATTTATCCCAAAATAAGTAACGCCGTTGTCTGGAATCGATAACTGTAAGGTTAGGTAGAATTTAATTTGTAAACGAAGTGATTCATGTACTTTACTTTAAATGGAACGCAAAACAGAGCTGAGCGAAGTTGTCAACAAAATTTCAAGTATTACGATGTTCTATTTCCACGGTGCGATAATAGAAACGGGTAGCCTTAATTAAAGTAAACTCTTAGCGACAAAAGCTCGGATTTTTTCTATGATTAGAAAAGTTGGAAATTTTTCTCCGTTCTATAATATCGCTGCGTTGTTTCGTATATCTGAAGAATATCAGCAGCCCTTGGACTCACCCTTACGTAGGCGACCTTGGCACGTACGCCTCGCAGCGCAGGTACCCTTACATCGCTGTCATCCCTTTTATTACAAGCGTAGGTATTAACTTGATAGTACTTTCAAAGGTGCCGGTCGTGGAGAGAAGATGAAAGGAACACGCAGGTCCTGACAGAAGAACGCGCTTACTATAAGAAGAATAATCTGCTTTTTATTAAAGAAACTTGAGATAGGAAAATTACTCGATTCTACATTTCATTTAATTGATGGCCATCTACCGCGGATCAAAAAATTACAAAAGAGACGAAGGGGAAGAAGGTAAAAATTCCAGAATTCTAAATTTGTTAGAAATTTTTTCGTACGCAGAAATAGTGTATAAAAGTGAGCTGAAAATGATAATGATTATCTTTGAACAATTTGGATCGATCTTGAAACTTCTTTTAATTTACAAAGCCGGTAATTTGTAATTATCGCAGCGTCGTGATACACGATGTAATATTGTTTGTATGTTAAGTTTCAATTAAACATCGGGTTCCTCGATTATGCAAATTCGATGGAAATTTGCATGGCTGAGAAAATTGCACGAAACCTAACTCTCATAATTGAATCAGTACTTGGCGAGGAACGGCGGATCGATGCGTACAGTGTCAATGTCAGTGGTAGGACGGATGTGGCTGGGGTAGCTACCCTCAGCACGTGGCGTTGCGTCACTTCCACGTTAAGAACAGCCCCATCCCCAATCACTCCGGCGCACACCTGCCCGCCATACACACAATGACTCTTCTCGACTCGAAGTCTCGCCTTACCCCGAGCGAGCTTTTGCGTCACTCAACCTGTTGATCCGAACGTAAATAAACCAGATCTACACTGTGGAAAATAACAAGAACCCACTTCGATCCTTATTGCCGATTAACTCTCCCTTATTTGCCGCCTGTGACACCTTCCTCTGGACGTCGATTACCTAAATTGGATTAAAAATGGACATTCTATTGCTTAGGAACAAAGAACTTTTGAATAATGACTTTGTGGGTGGTAGCTGTTTCTTTCCTGCAGATTAATGTTCATTTATACTAAGAAAAAAATCTTTGAAAATAACGTTAAGAAATGTTTTTTACGTGTCTAAATTTTGTATTCATTTTACAAAACGAGAAATATATTCTCGAACTCTATTAATACCTATTTCGCAATCATATTTCCAATTTTTTAAACGTATAAAATCGACGAACATATAAAAGTTATACGCAAGTGATATGCATTTAACAAAATGTTATTAAAGATCTATTGTACGTACATAATATAAAATTTATTTACTTACTATAAAATTTGGTGTCCAAGTAATGAATCTTGCGAAAAGCATAATGATAAATTTGCCTAAGCTTATAACAGATGTACGCTTATATATTCATGTCTCTTATGACACATTGTATTACGTACGTATAAGTACGTCTTATATCACGTATGTTATAAATCTGTCCAAAATTGCAAATTTCTTATATCCTTTTTCCTTCATTCGGAATATGACACATTTATGATTCTCAAGCAAATGGAAGAACAGTGTTTGGAAAAATATACCGTATTACGAATATAGGAAAATAACCATATTTGTTCCGAAAATAAACAAAGTTGAGAAATGTCATAAGTCATACCTCATTTTCGTGGGGTCCGATTAAAATGTATAGAATTTTCCCATATTCGAAATGTCACGAATGCGTGAAGATTATGTAGTTTCTACTTTCGGTGCGTTACCGATGGAGATCGCTGACGCAGAGCACAGTTCAAGCCCTGACCTAACCTACAAAAAGCAGTTGCGAATAGTGGTGCACACTATGGAAGTGCTTGCGTAGAATGGGTTCTAGGAATGCGGATCGTGTTTCTCTGGGTCGGGCGCGTACTGCAGACACCTCTCCCACGTCAGCTGGCCACGCCACCCGAATTCAAAGCGGACGTTGTCACCCAACCTTGGTGGACGGTGATGAGCTGGAGCCCCGTGGACGGCGATCCAGAGGTCTCGATTACTTCTGATATGAGGAGACCCTTTGCATAATTTCCCCAGACATGGCGCGTCTGGACGAATTTTCGGTTTTCGTGAGACCACCCATATATCAAACCCTGGGCCTAGCACACTGTCGATGGAAACACGACACCTCCAGCGAGACAGTTCACGAAGGTGTTCATGCCGGTACCTTACTCTGGTGTCAAAATTTGCTCCTTTGTTTCATAGGCAGAGCTTCATCCTTTTGGTATAATGTTGCTGGGGAACATTACCGTTGGCCAATTATGATACGTCTGCCCGTGGAAGGGTAGAGCGATTTTCGAAACGTTTACGCGTTGAAAGTAATGGTACGTCAAATTCTCATAAATTGACAAATTTGTATAAAAGATTTGGCAACTTACGCACATCATGTTTGCAACTCCCAGTTAGACACTGCGATTCGATGTTGCTGCACCTGACAAATTACAAATTCATATTCAGACACCTGTTGAACATAAATGTCGGAAAGCAATTAAATGTAATGTTACAGTCGTGTTGCATCGCTTGTGTTTCGCATTCGTTACACGAAGTCAATTATCGGAAGAGCCTGGTTAACCTTCAACAAAAAATGACCGTTTTAGCGATGCAATAACGTGCTACTAAAACGGGTTCTTCATTTGCTGAATATATTAATACGGAAGAACAGTTCCAATATCAGCGAACATTAATCACTGTATAATTATTTGACAGTGTAAAGATATTTGCGCATGCCTTAACTTAGTTCGTAAAATTTTGTTTCATATGAGCAGACGGCGTACAGTGGAAGAAATGCGGAAAATGTAATTGCAATTTTTTTTAATTATGATTACGACTCTTGTCGTATCATAAATTTGCATAGTAACATCCCATTTTGTTGCAACTGTAGCAAAACATTTTCCAACCATTTTTCATAGTTGTTATAAACAGTTCATATATTGCCCAGATTATAATATCTCACCCGTTACTAAACGAAAGTATTTTACGGTCAATAAATTTTTGAAATGTAGACATTATCACTCGTAAGCCACTTTCTCCCACTCATTGTTCAGACATTAAGCCACTTCTTTTATACCTCACTCGCCCTTTACAGTCGTTATATGTGAAAAAAGAGAGCAATGTTTCTTCCTTTTTTCTGTGGCGGAGTGGATTTCAGGCACGTGGGATATCTGAATGAAAACTAAGGAGGCAATGGCCAGGTGTTGTCAAAGCGTTACCGCGTTAACCGCTTTTCGAATCGTTACGGCGAGCAAACGGGCGGACAGACACCCCGAGTATCCGACATACGTACGAAGCATATTTCCCCTGCTTATGTGGGTCACGCGTCACGCACCGGATTATAGTTCTCGGGGATGGCTCCATGTGTTAGGCCTGGGACCTTCGTAACACATGCCTTGAAAAGAAAAAATTATATCCTGCACGTGCCCTACGCATTATTTTCTGTCAATGTAGTCCGTGTGTGTTTGAAGGCCAATTTTGAAAATATGCTATACTTTACTTTTTATCTGCATTCACGGCGTCGAACTAAGACTATTTGAAATACTGAAAATAGTTTTTTGAATTCGTTCATGTAAGAAATATTTTTGTCAATTTATCTACTTTCGCACCGTTATGCCCAGTTTTTGCAACACACGCGAATGTTTACAAAAACACTAAAAAAAGTAATCGTTTCGTTGCAAAAGTGCTTCAAAAACGTAGAAGGTCGGATTGTTTGAAGTGGAATGCCATGAATTATTCATACGACATTCCTGATGAATTTTGAGCAATAATTTAGATGAGCAGGTGCTGTGCATAACGCGACTGGGCACCGGGCTATGCTACCAAAAGTCACCTGTTCGTTTTTTATCGACTGTACTTGGGATATTTACGTTTCTTTTTCCATTCTGAACAAGGGTGGTGAATGATTTGCACTGGTCGTTTGACAACGATGGCGAATATTTGCATTTTGATGTCATCGAAGAATTTCCATCGGACATTATTAAACTGTATACAATTTATTGAATCAATTACTAGTACATTTTTTTAAAAACGCATAATTTTTGTATCATTGTATTTTAGCAATAAAAAAACGTAAGATCATAACTGTTACTTTTCCTGCGAAATGATGACAATATAACATTAAAGAAGTGAACATGAACTCAAATGAACAGTGCACCTCGACTTGACTTTACGCGTAAGTGGCCAATACTTAATCATGACAGTATAAAGCATTGAGTGCAATAAAGAACGTGTTATTAGAGTACACGAATTATCATAAAGATGAATTTGCCTTGACACAGTTTCGGACAAGTCAGTGCTGAGATTGACTGAATAAGAAAAATTGAATTATCAACGGTTCATGATGGATACGATTATTTCCATGTACAATTTGAGAAAACAATGTTCCCTAAAATAAAAGCAATGTAATTGTAATGTAATTTACCTCAGTACGAGTTATACGTTTTGAAGACAAATATTACTTGTTAAATGAGTAACATTCACCGATCAGAGTGACCTTCAAACAAAATTATTTTATGGCAAAAAATGAAATATTGTAATTTCCCAGTATAATACATAGACAAACGTAAATTAATGAAGAGGTGTAATAATAAGTTTAAAAAAGCTCGCAGCATCGACTTTCCCTTTGTCTTTTATTACGCAACAGAGTGTGTCCCTGGTCCAAAATGGACCTTTGTCGGCAGACGAGTGCCAGATGAACTGGGAAATGTGCGAGCGGTCGCAGGTGCGACCCCCTTTTGAAGGTTTTATGAAACAAGACGATATTTGAACGGCACACGCTGCTTACATTATGCAATCAATGTAATCAATACTGATTTAACATTAATTATATGTAAATCGTTGAGTACGTGTTATTACTTAATTGTAGTACTGTGTTCAATTTCTGAGTAATATTTCACTAATTTTTCTAATTAAGCAATATTCCTTTTCTTTGAAGCTTAGTACTTATTATTTTTACAGCACATCATTAATTTGTATGTTTGATTTTTAAAACTAAAATTTGCAACATTATTAAACTGTTTAACTGTAATATTACCTAAATATCATTATCGCCGTTAAAGTCATGTATTTGAAATTATTATATAATTTACTTTATGATCTAATACAAGTATGTAATTTGAGAAACGGGCAGAATTATTTATAATGATGTTATTGACAGTGATAGTAGAAATTCCTGTGACAATTTGTTTTCTACAATGAAAAAAGAACAAAGTAATTGAAATGACACAATAAAATAAAAAGAATATATCAACAGTGATAATGCCACGCCCACGATGCCAAATGGTGTGACAACTATAATGTCAAGTGATTAAAATATTAAAGAGAACTCAATACTTTTAATACAGTATTGTCCTCAAAGCACAGATGTTCGGGACATTTAATTACACCCCTGATGGAAATTGTCGCTGCCGAATGCAAAAATAGGTAATTTTACCTTTATTACGTAACGAACCCTAAGTCGAAAGAAGCCCCAAATGCACACCTTTCTGGTTAAAAGTGCAGTTCAGCCCTGAATCAACGACATATATGTTAGCGTACATGAATAGTTGCATGTTATTGAGTACGTGTGTGCAACAGCTGCCTATATACAGTCCAGAGACGTAAATAATGACCTTCTATGAAAAACTAACACTGAAGGTAAAAATAATCTTAGGTCGTTGTCGCGTGCAAAGTAAATTATTCATATTTCCTAGTAATTGTGAGTAACTGAAATAAAAAACAAATACATTGTCAGACTAACTTTTCATACAAGTCACTTTCTGTAAAAAAATAAGATTTGTATGAAATATCTGGCAGTATGGAGCCATTACAAATACATTTAATCTTGTATAACTTAAGAAGGATATGTTATTACCTCATTGAACAAGTTGAAGATTAAGAGTATTAGAAAATACTCATATTATTTTTAAAAAGAATGAACAGTCTCACATTATGTTTCAGGTATGCAAAAATTCACTTTGAAAGGTGTGTAAATTTTTACTGTATGTAAAATTCGTAGTTTGCGTATCGCTATACACATACCTTCATATACAAAAAGCATGATTAAAAGAAGTATACATTACCAAAAAAAAACTAATAAAGATAAAAACAGTAAATTAAAAAATTCTAAAACTCATATTCCGCACATTTCCTTGGAAATAATTATTCATATGGGATTATGGATTATTATGGGATGGGATGAATTTAATATTGTTAACAGTGTACATCCACAGTATAATTACATTATATCGAGGAAGTCACATATTTAATACATTAGTTGTAGAATTAATGGTCAAAAACGCAACGGAAATATGAATCCACATACGAATCAAGATCGTATTGTTTCTTCCAAACTACCTCTGTACGAGATGTTATATGCAAAGTTGAACTACGAGCCATTCTGACTAAATCAGCATCGTTTATGAGGGTCGAGAATTTTAATCACTTCTTTCACTACTTACCATTGCTCTTCTCTCCTATAAGATAAGTCTAGACACGTTATATCAAGACATAAACAATGTCGTTAGTGATGATTACGTTGATATTCCACTTACATTCATAGTTTATAATATTTTCATTTACATTCGCATTCGTTCGTGTTTTTTAATTTTGCACATCAAATGAATTTTAAGTAGCTACATTATAAACTTTTCTTTAACAAGAAAAAGTATGTACAAATATAATTTGTAAAACATACAGTCTGTGGGATAAGATATCTTGAGTAAAATAAAATGTACATTTTTGATTCTTTGCAATTATCAATATAGTAAAAATATATTAATTCACTAAAATCAGAACAAAGAATTTTTTAGTATGTTTACAAACCAAGTTGTGAACTAATATCATTGTATTTTGTATTCAATACGTAAAAAAGGAAGTCAATATCAAATGTAAAGAAAAGGATGGAAAAAATAAATCGTTTAAAGGGCGTTTTCAGAATGTGGAAGGTTAAGAAATTACTGAAAGCCCGTAAAAAATCGTTGGTCTTATGTTTTCGTGACATTCAGTGGCAAGCGTAATTCGTTTCACAATGAAAAGCATACTATCGTTGCTCGATACGCATGTTAAACCTATTCGATAAAAATGAAAAAATTGTTCATAGACTGTGAGAAGTATCTTTAATACTTTTATCTCATTCTAATTCCGATTACGTATTCGCAAGCTGCTTTTGTCCGATCAGCCTTATCATATACGTACTTGCCGACAACGATATAGATACATTGCAACCAGCCTTTCTACAGACGAAGGTCAACGACGTAATGAAAGGTTAAACTGTCCTCGAGGTCCTTTAAACAAGTGACAAGGACGCGTGGGGTCAGCGCGTGGGTTGTTGCACTGCCTAGGAAACCGTATCGGATCGATGCAGCTTGCACCGGGGTATACAACCCAGCCAGTTACGTCCGCCGCACACTGTTTACCGCCAACCCTTTCAACCACAGCAACAGGCTGCCATTTACGCGTTAATTTTCATTACGTCATAAACTATCGACTTCCCATTCATTTTCCTTCGGTCTGTTCTAGATCTTGACAAAAGCGCAAAATTTAAAAGTACACCTCGATTCCAAGCTTACGTAACACTAATTAATAACTTTATTAATAACAAAATTTGTTAAGAAATGTTTGAAATATCAATGGCGGTTTATGAAATTATCTGTTTCAAAAAAAGCAGTACAAAATATTTATTAATTTTGCTTACTGTGAAGAGATTTGATTTTAATTAAATAAAATATACGATCCGTCACGGTTATTAACTGCTTCAGTTAAACTGCCACTCAAGTGAGTCTCTCTATTTCTATTGTAATCTGTTTCTCCCTTTCGTCTGTGCGTGTGCGTCAAGAGTCAATTCTTACTAAACATCGTGAACATCAAATGAATCACTATGAACTTAGTTAAAGTCAAACTTCATTTTACCTTATTACAGGTTTACCGATAGAAGTTGAATAATCACATTTCCAGGTACAAATGATCGATCACATAAAATCGCGTAAATAAGTTATATCGATCGTAAATAAATTAAATTATTTTATTAATGTTCAAAAATTACAGAAGGAACTTAATGTTAACGAACGAAGCTTTTGTCAAGTTAACATTAGCAAAATTTAGTAATATCGAATTTTCTGAATACAAATTAGACAATTTTTGACACGCGATAAGCATTTTGTTCACTTAAGCCTAGCTACAAGGGTGGCGCTGTGAAATCAGTAGTAAAACTACAACAGTGGTCGGACAGGCATCATGATATTCTGAGTTTGTCCGCGGAAACGATTTTGCGAATTTGGTTCGAAATCGAAACTGCTCGTTCGCCACTTCTTTATCAACCCTCGTTGGGGATGTAGTAAAAGCAGTGAAGGGGACTACTAGGTCACGGTCAGCGGCTGTCAAGGGTAATCCTCCCATGCGGTTCAAGGGGCTCATTGCTTTCTCTCGCGTAATTTCATCGACCGAAATTATAGCTAAATAAAATAGAAAAATGAATCGTTTGTCCGACCGAGGATTTTTCTCAGTTACTAGTAACATTCACTGACAACTTGCATGTATGTACATTTTACACATTTTTGCTTGCTACATTTTTATTTT
>JABFPT010000467.1:21757-43062 GCA_022817245.1 Nixonia krombeini | reverse complement strand
GCGAGAATGGAGAGCAGAGATTTGTAGTCTCGAAAGAAGAACCCGCGCCCACACACAGGGAGGGAAAAGTAAACAGGTGCCTAGGTTTCCCGTGAGAAGGAGAGAAGAGGAGTGGCGGCCGTGGGTAGAGAAAGGGGTAAAAGAAAATGGAGGAGGAAGAATGGAAGGAAAAAGGACAAGGGGGGGGGGGGTTATTCTCGCTTTACTGCTAATTCATTCAAATTGTATTTGTTCCGCAGTCTTTTCGAATACACCCCTCTGACCCGACCCCTTTTTACCGGGCCCTCGTCATTTCCCGTTCGTGCATGCATATACGGGCTGTCCGACAATTTTCCTCGAATCCCTCGAAAAATTCACCCCGTCTCTCCTCTCCGCTGATAAACGGGGGAGAAGAAGGAAAGACCCTCCATGGTATTTATCGGGCGGCATCGGCAATCTTCGTTCCTCGCGAAGGTTATTGGACGGTCCGCGTGCGCTCGGTCTCGCTGGTGTGTCCTTTAACAAATTGCTCGGCACACCGGGACCGGGGAACTCTTCGGTGCGCGAAGAAACTTTCTCGGAATTTTGAAAGTTACGAGCTCTATTTGCCGTCAGCCAGAGTCGAATACTTATGCGGTTTCGCGTCGAGGCGACCGATTCTCCCGAAAGCTACCCCACCCACCGGAAGAGCCGCCAAGCTATTAATTAGTCGATCAAAAATAAATCAGAACACATTCCAAGTAGTAGACGGGGATCTGGCGAGCGGAGCAGCAACATTGGCGACCAGTTCCTCGCGTATCACGCCGACCCATGCAGAATTAATCGCCGGCGTACTAATGTTTCCAATTAGGGCCATTAACGCTCACCTAACCAAGAACATTACAAGTAAATCAGGTTGCAAATTACTGGAAAATCTAGGCTTTGTTGATTAGGCGAGGTATAAACCGTGCTTTTAAACCAAGCTTCCGTCCCCACCGCCTTCGCCACCGTTGCGAATATACCAGTGCAACTCTGCAGCATCATTAATATTTATACCCCTCTCTCTCCCCCCAGCCACCCAGTTATGGCAGTGTGGAGCGTACGAAACAAAACTGACCGCCGCGACGGTATCAAAGCGGAAATATTGCCGGTGCTCGCCCCTAATTTCGACGATCTCAGCCAGGACACACGGACTGTTTGCTCCACCGAAGTATCATGTCGGGCGCTGAAGATACCCGATTGGCAAATTGTCTTGTCCCTCGTGGATTACGATACGCGCTTGTTACCGGATAGAACCTATTCGCCGCGTTCCACCGACAAATAACCATCCGGCCGGCGGTATCGCCAGCGAGGATGCTCGCTCCACGATATCGTACTGCGGGCGTATGTTTAATGAGGTTTCCCGCCGTTTCACTTCGACCCTGCCGACCGCAACGCGTTTTACACTGTTTTTCATTCCTGGGTACAAAAGGAATTGTGAAAGTGACGTGTCTTCCTAGCCTGAAATATGGCTCTATAATGAGCCAAAAATAGTGTTTCCACTTTATTTCCATTTGATAAGACTAATTATTGTCAATCATATCCGATATATTTATTAAGCAGAAACAGTCGATACTTTCACCTTTTCTCAAAAATGAAAATCGCGATGTAACGCATATCACGTTAAAACGAACGTAAAATTTGCAGTTTCAATTTTTCCGCGAGTTACCGCTCTGCTACCCACTATCGCGATCTTACGAAGGCCACGTTTATTCGAGTCACGTGTTTAAAAATACAACGTATAACATTGTGTAAGCGAAGAAATCTCGTTAAGAATCCGTCTCGTAGGTTTCGTCGAAACAGGAGATCGACGACATTTCTATCCACGCGTAAAGCCGTAAAGATGTTTCCGGGGCAATAAGATTCGGTTGAAGTAAGAAGATAAGAAAACGAGGGTTGCAAGGGAGGCAGCGGCCTCGAGGAACAACGTGTGAAAGGTCGAATGTTGAAGGACGGACGGAAGGAAGGAAGCAAGTTGGAAGATAGAAAGGAGTAACAAGGTGGAGAGTGGCGAAGGGAGGAGAGCCGAGGTGCACACAGCCATACACGTACACATACACGCGTATACATGTACGCTGGTCTAAGCCGTGGTCGCCGAAGCGCTATGCGCTCCTACGGATTTATGGATTTCATTATTGTCGCTCGTGGTTGGTTACATCGGTGCGCTGCTAAGGCGAAAGGAAGAGCGGGCGATACAGCGACTGGGGTGGCGGCGGCGGGAGGAAGACAACCGTGGCGCAGCGACTTTAGTGGAAAGAAGGGAAAGGCGCGGAGGGCGCAGGTCGGTCTAAACTTAAACTTGCTCCCCGTTTGCATTTTATGAGCGAGCGGCAAGTTCTTACTCGTAGGAATTCCGACGCTCGCCGAAACCGAGACCCATAACATTTGTCCCGCAGCACACGAAGCAGGAGTGTACGCGCGAGCGCGCGCCATTCCGGTCAGCCCATACACACATGTGTACGCGCGGAGCAGCAAAATGGTGAGTTCCTCGTCTCCTCTTTTTCGACGGCTGGCTGCACCGGGTGTTTCCCTCCTCCGTACGCCATAACGGCAAATTCGATCGACTCCGGACGAACCGCGGAACATTCCACTCTTGGCCGTTCGGTACGTCGATTTCTATTTGGCGAATCGCGCGCGAGTCGGCGGACCATCGCCGCACTCTCAAACGGCGCATTTTTCGTCGCGGCGCATCGCCGCGTCTACTTTTCACGTGGAATTAACGACGGCGAATCCTCGAGCGCTATCAACAAGAGCACCGCAGACGGTGTGCGCCAACCAGGCGGAAAATGCAATTCGACCGGTCGTCTGAAAGCATACGTCGACTGTTACAAAGTGTCTCTCCTCCGGAGGTTGGGTCGCCGACGCTCGCACCTCCCAGCCCGCCTGATACACACTTAAGTGCACTTAACCGAATGAAGTAGCGTGCACGCGCCGCGACGGATGTCTTTGCGATTCGATCTTTCGTCGTGGCGGGTCGCGCGTCACCGAAGCGCGCCCGTGCAGCCGTCAGCTCGTTCGGGGAGTCGGCGGCGAAAATAACGTCGCTTCTTAATGCTTCAATCAAAATGTATGAAGCGGACGAGTCCCGCGTAGCGAGAGAAGAGAGCGGAGCTGGTGTTGGTGCCCGCGCGAGACCTGCAGCGTGATATGTAAATTCCTTCGAGCTAAGGATCCCTTAAGCAAAATTTGTAGCGGTCGCAGATATAGAACGCGGGGGATGGTACGTAAAGCGTGGAATATAAACTATAGGGACATTAAATTTACTGCCAAGTTCGGAATAGATACGAGGTCTGCGCGTCCACGTTAGCCGTAGAAAATCCCCGATCGGAAGGAGATATCGCACCGCCGAGAGATGTCGAATTTCGATAAAAGAAGGCAGAGAAAGTATAAATTATTTGGATTTTGATGAGATATCGCAATTGTGATGTCACCGCGAATCCTCGTTTTATCGACCTGCCGGTTCATGGCGGCGGTTCGGAAAGCAGACGCTTGGAATTTCCTTATCGTGAAATTAAGTAAATTCACCCACGCGACACCCGACGATTATTTTTGACTCGACATACGCGCTCGCGCGCGCCGCTTGTTGGCACGTCCGCCCGGAATTTGTGCGCCATACGCGATAACTGATTTGTAACTTAGCATGATTTTCAGCGAGTACATGACAATGATTGTTGTAACAATGACGGCGTCCACTGCTCGGTGGCCCGCTGCCAAAGCAGCGCAATCGCCGCAAAGTCCGATGCTGGAGCGAGGACGCTGGATCACTGTCGATTCATCGTTCATTACCGCGATCATTCCCGCGAAACGTTCTCGCCTGACGAAACGAACGTTCATGGCCAAGTTTCCGATCCGGCGAGCTTGCCCGAGCTTCTCGAGAAGAAGGTATCGAATTCCCGTCAAAAAGGGACGCCTGGCCGGGAGTTTGACGAGGTTTCGGGGGAAACTTTCCTCGGTTGGTTTCTCGTTCCGTCGCGCGGCGGTTCCCTCGCATAACGCGAGCCGGCACGTAAAGCAATGACAACCATCCGAGACAATAACGAGACGGAGGTTGTGCCGAGGCTTGCCGTTGGTGGATACGTACGCGCCGCGGCAAGGCAGAGTGCACCGTTCAATAATTCAAAAGCTGGCAATGGAATCTCTGGTGCGGGTAGAGCGAGCGTTCGCACAGTCACGTGCGTATGAATGAGCTTCATCTCCTCGGTCCGTGTGTTCGTGCATTTGCGTGCGCGCGGTATGCCTTGTCCTCCGCAACCGCCTTCTTGACGCCTCGGGGTATTTGGCATCGGTTTGCAAGAGACCTCGCCTCGTCGCCCCGTCCCGCTGCCTTCCACCGACTCTCCCAGCGATGCGCGAATAATATAACTGGATCGCCTTCTGATTCGTACTTCGGAATTGCCACATGCCGTACGTACATCCGTACTTGTTGCGGATCCGAGGGTGAATGCTTAATGACGCCTCGTATGCGATCTTACCGCGCGATCATCCTAACTAGATTTTGATGAGTTATGTATGAAGCTCGCGCTTGGTCCTACCGCGCCGCAATGGAATTCGGATGAAGCGACAGCTCGCCTTTCCGCCACGTGACAGGGATGAATTAGCCGGGTGGCGGAAACCGAGGGATCGCGCGGTGATAATTGAAGGCTGCGGGAGGCGCAGAGCCGAGCGTCGGAAATTCGTTTTTCATAGTTTACAGGGAAGCCGCTTCGCGCGTCGTACACCGAGGAAGGCGTGTTCGACGGCGACCAACGCTTCTGTTTTGGCGACACCGCGACGACGATTACCGCTATTATAATTGCCACAGCAGGAAAGACGGTCACTGTTTAATCATTTTGCCGAGTCACCGCAGCGACCCTCGGACCTACCGTTGCATACGCTTTTAACTCAGTTAATCGAATTACCGTAATCACAATCTTATGACCGGTCAAAGAATCACAGCGGCAACTACCCGAAACTGCGGTTATTGCTCGGTTTAACTCTGCGCTAATAACAACGGAAGTGTTCGGTTTGTTATGCGCGGTAAATAAGTTACGTCTAATTGCAATATGCCGCCGTTGTTTCTCGAGTCCGCAAGTTCTCAATAACGCGCCAAGATCGTAATTTTGGATCATGTTGTCGGAGTTCTTTAATTACCGCGCCACTGTTCCCCAGTCGTTTCACCGCATTCGCCAATTATGGCTGCTACAAGCTCTACTGTTTTATCCAACTTGTCGAATACCGCAAATGCGTAAACGCGTTCAACCGGTAATTTACTTCGACTCACCGTTGCACAAAGGAAAGGTTTGTGTCATGGCGATCTGAACACGATCATCGGTGACGTCCGTGTCAATACGATTTGCATTACTGCCAACGACCAGCGACATCGCATAATACAAACTTACGACGTTTTAGTACACTTCTGCAAACGCGATGTTTCCATATGGAATCATTCGTTTCATTTCAAATTCTTAAACGAGATAACATTAATCCTTTAATTTATATTGTTTCATAATCCTCGGATGCGGAGTAAGATTAATTTGTAGGATTATACTTGCCGGCTTAAAGATATTAAACGATTAAACACGCGAACATTTGATTACTTTGCATCTTATTTGAAAATAATTTTCTTTAAACATTCGACATATTTTGCTTCTTATATAAAAATAGTTTCACGAAACATTTTCAATCATGGCAAAATAATATCGCGGTGTCTAGAAAATATTTATCAAAATTGTGTTGAAAATATTGGAAAACTCATTTACCATGAGCAGCGCTGTTTTCGTAATTCGGAATACGCATATTTGAAAGGGAATACGAACTTTATCCTCCCTGCTCGACATAGAAGATGTTCGATGTGAAGAATTCAAAATCTTTCCGCACTCTGTCCGAAACTTTTCCAAACTGGATGCCACAACTGCTTAATATTCAGCCATAACTGTCGTTTATAAACAGCAGACACAAAGTCGGGAAGAAAAAGCGCGAAGATGGAGTAAGCGTCACGCCATACTTTGTTGTCGATGTGTGTGTGTGTGTATGTAACGTTTGTATGAGCGTACATAACGAAATGTGCGCGAAGGATGCGCCGATACAAAGGCGAACGACGCCCACAGGCGACGCGCGATATCGCCTTGATGCATCGCAACGTCTCTCACAAACGGAACGCTCTGCGGGCTAGACGTTCGATCAGTGAATTCGATGACTCACCTGAAGCGAAGAAAAACGGATAGACGAGCCGCGATAGCGGAGAACCGAGAGGCGGAGAAAAATGGGCTGGAAATTGATTCCGCGCTTGTAACGAAATGAATTTTCGTTGCCGGATATTCCGCGACATGACGAACAAAGGAAAAGGCATTTACAGAATTATTCACCTTTGCCATTTGCGTTTGCATGAGCGACGGCGTTTCGGGCAATTTTGCGAGCGTTCGAAATAACAGTGGACGAAGTTTCGGGCGGAAAGAGAGCAGGGATGGAGGCGAGTGTCGCGTTATATTAGTCGCATATTAGAAGAAAGTTTTTTACCGCACGCGGTAAATCACGAAACTCTCGCAGTGGTGATTGGCGGGCTGTGTGTGCGTGTTGTATCGATGTCTCTTTCTCTCTCTCTCCCTCTCTCCCTCTCTCTGTCAGGCCTTATTTCGCGTTGTTTACAAAAAGCTCCCCTAACTTCCGGGTGTATTCGCGCGCAGGTACACCGCGACGATAAATTTCCCGGTGGAGTCGTGTACTCTCGCCCTTTCGCTTCTCCCAAGTTTTTGACTCGGCTAACTTTGTTATTTATGTGCGCCACGCGAAGAAATAGATTTTCCACCGGCTCGAGGACACGGCGGTAAAGTATCGATAATCTGGAAATTCAAAATTGCTTCGCGCGAAAGTGCGGAGGGCCATTCTCTCGAAGTTTTGTGGAGAGAGAGAGAGAGAGAGAGAAAAGGCGGATTTACTCGAAAGCAAAACGTCATAATTTACGCGCGCGCGCACGCGAGCCTCTCACCGAACAAAAATCATGCGATTGCGGAATTCGGGATTCCCGAGGTGGCTCGTTCCAGTCGGCTGGTTGAAGGCGGTGGCGTGTTACCGCGCCTTCCGCATGCAAGATGCTAACTTTCGGAACAAACTAACGCGTCGCCAAAGTCAAGGCGACGCGTGCTGCTCGCGAGGCTGCTCGTTCTTATTCCTCGCAGCTTCGATCAACAAACTGGCCGGGACTTTTCCTCGGTTGCCTACTCAAATGAAAATTCGCAAAGTCAAATGTACAGGGCTTCGTGAATGCGAAACGTAGGGGAGGCAAGAATCACGGTGCGGCTCGGCCATTACCGAGGGCAAACACGCAAACAGAGCCGGGAGAGCGAGGAACGACTGCGAGACGAGGTAAAAGAGCCGAGGTAAGTAAAAAAGTAAGCAAAGGCGCCTCGAACATGCCACGTTTCGCTTGATTATCTTGCAATGAAGAGAGAGAGAGAGAGAGAGAGAGAGACTGGGAAAAAAAGTGGGCGACCCGACTTCCCAGAGAACTTTTTAATAATAAACAACGCGGCGTTGAATTAATCGTAATGCGCTGGCTGGAACGATGTGTCAATCAAGTTTGGTCATTTTAATATGCTGGACCGTCCGTACTCGTCCATCTACACTTCCCGATTTTGAATTCAAATATTTGGCGATGAATATCGCCACAGGGACGAATCGATTGATAGGAGCGGAATTGCGCGAGTGAGCTTTGATACTCCTGATTGAAAATATCGCTTGCGAATGGCTGACCTATCCGATGATTTCTCCCCAAAACTGTCTTTCTCCTTTCACGTTCGATTCGCCGCATGAGTATCAGCCGGATTCGTTAACAAAAACCCGAAATGTTGCTTTACCCGGCACCCAGCATCGCCGGCGTCGCCGCTGCTGCCGCCGGACCTCGCTCTGGCATGGGTAAAAAGCATCAAAACGTTTCTCCGCGCCTTTTTCCTCTGTTTTTCACATCATCCCTAACTAACGAACGCACCGTTCTAAAAAAAAAATATAGCGGATGCGATACGGCGTTGACCGTCGCTCTCATTATACGGACCGCGCCTCGCAATGTAACTGATGACGACAATAGATTTTTGACCCTCCAGCGCGTTACTCGTTGATAATTCGTTGATCCGGCGGTTCCTCCGACACCGCGGCAATCGGAGGAAACGATTTTGATGCTGCCGGTCAACTCGCGCAATACCGGACCTATCCGGAAATCCATAACACGGCATTTCTGTCCTATGAGGAGGGGTTGGAAAGAGTCTGTGATTCGACTGATCGATGCGCGACTTGGATATGAAGTCTCGCCCTGACGCAACGAGCTAAAAACCGAGGAACGTAACACTTTCCACGAAATTGACAGCCGATGCTGCAGCAGCGAATGCAAATCTCACGGACCATTTGTCAATCCAGCTTCCCCTGCTGTCCGGCCAGCCAGGGGCACTTTTTAATCGACGATCATTTACTCTCTCGCCCTGTGATTCCTCCGAATCTGTTCCCTCCTTCCCCGCCCCTCTCGTGCTTCAGCGTTTCCCCCTTTTTTCTCTACCCGCTCTTCTTTCACTCTGGATGCGAAAGGATCTGCAACAACCGGTGCGTCATCTGTTGATACTCCCCCGCCTTCTGACTTTTACGCTCGTCGAGATCGCCCAGTGATACATCTGTCGATATGTTTGCATTTACTTGTTCGTCGTCGGATGAAGGACACGCGCGTTCAGCGTTCCCCGTCGGACTATTATTTCACATTAACCGAACTCTCGGAAGTACTGTCGACACTTTTGCGCAAGCTCTGCTTACAACGGATGTACACGATGGTGGAAATTCAATAGCGAGTGTCATCCCCCGTCCTAATATATCCTCCGTGTAAACACATTTTTCCAGCTGCAATGTTATCCACACAAGTACTTCGACTAACTCGGGTGAAGTAATTTGGAAACGCGAGAGTTGCGTCGTAATTGATAACGAAATTAATTCCGCACCGTTATCACACGGTATTTCATTACTGTCTGCTACATCACAATTAAATAAGATAAGTTAAGAAAACATCGTGCAACGTTATCCACCGACAAAATACGATATTCACGAGCAGGTCTTTTTCGGGTAAGATGGTCTTAGAGGGAAATGATGAAACACTTTGCGAAAGTAATATGTCCAGGTTATTTTTAATGGACACGCGCGCGCGCCGGCAACCCCTGGAAATTCAAGCATCGACCCTCGGCCGGCGAGGCCGCCTCCGACAGCCACTCTGGTTATTACCAGCTGGTCTCGGGAGGATATGTTATTACGTTAGCATGCGCTTCCTCCGCGATGGGATCTGTCTTTGCGACTCCCGGTCTGCCGTTTCGAGAGACCGTGAAGCATTTCGCGCTACGGCTGCGATATCCCGCGAATGCCATAATCCGAGGGAAGGGGAGAACGTCCACTTCCACTCGACGTCACAACGGCACAAAGGGAGGAAAGTGTACCGCCTTTCCGAAAGATTGCGGGCCACGGTCCGGAGGAAAGTATGTCGCCGTCTGTAATTTGCACAAGCATGCAGAACTGTGAGAAACTGGAGCGCTTCTTATTTTCAGACGGAAGCTAACGATTTATGGGCGACACGAGTCTCATGGCTTTGTCACGATCCTTTTCGATATTCGGCGTGGCCACGGGTGGCCAAAGTTGCCGCAAATCCCCGCGAGATCAAGAGGCGGCATGCGCGAGGTTGGCAAGCGTGAAATGATTTACGGGAGACACATTTTCACAGAAGCCACTCGCAAACCGGGGATCGGCTCGTCTAAATTTAAGAGCCATCGGACGAGGATTTAATGGAGAAAACGGAAATGTATGTCTGTCACGGGGGCGAGCGCTGATTATCGGATCGCGGAGACGCTACTCTAATGCTCGAACAATGAGCTTCGAACGCGATCGCACTCGCGTTACCACCCTGGAATCCCTGCTGCCATCCTCCGGAGCGGAAAATGGATGATGAATATTTTTACACGTAACGCCGAGTCGCTGCGCCTCGTTACAGCTTTTTAAATTGAATCCGGGCGAACCTTCTTAGGCGGCTTATCGATGACACGCCAAGGATGACGATCGGCCTCGGAATCTTTACCAGAACGTGCTTGGAGATAAAAATCCCTTCTCACGCGGTAATCGAGAGAGCGATTTCGGCGCGGCGTGCGGAGATAGCCGAAAAGCGCGAAGGGACAGATTCTCGCTGTTCGCGGCGAGATGACGCCGGGGCGAAACAGATGAAGTTAGGAGGGCAACGTACGATATGCGCTTCGAGTCGGACGGGGGCGGGGAGGATCGTCGGTACGAGAGCGAACCTAGACGCCTCCGCCTCCTTCTTCCTCTATCGACGTTTCTTCCCTTTTTCGCGTAACCGTCCGGGACAATGGCATGCTCCCGAAGGATCGACAAGCCTAGACCACAAAACAGTTCCGGCGAGGAATGCGAATGTGAATGCTGGCGGAAAAGCGGCGGGTCTCAGCCGGAGATATACCCTGCGATATACGATGTTCCTCCTCCTCGCGAATCTTCCTCGACTCCTCTCGATTGCTCCTCCGCGATATTGGATTTGGTTGAGAACGGTGAGACTCGATGTATTTAAATACGTATCTCCGCTAAGATGATCCTTATGAAGTTCGTACTTTTTTTTTGGAAGTAAAAAAATAATTAGAGTTCTCAGTAGTAATGCAGTAGTTGTGCAATAGTTGTAGACTTCCTTACGAATTTTGGAAAGAGCTCTGCAGAAATTTTCGAAAAGATCGTAAAAACGTTTGCGGGTGCTAACTTCACAAAGTATCCCTTTTTCGGAAAACTGAATTCTTTCAAAAAGTAGACGTCTAAGTAGATATACAATACTTCTAATGTGCCCTTTATTCATATTTAGTGCCCTTTTTTTTAGAAAGGGCACTAAATATGAAACATTGAGACGGTTTTCTGCAAAAAAAGGTATTTACAGTCGGAAGTACCGCGATTGCGGTACGGATTCCGAATTCTTGCGGACGATATATTATGCGAAAAAATAATTTCTGAAACATTTTTTAAATATGAAAACATTTTTTTTCAATTCCTTCAATTTCTTTCGAAAAATCAACTCCGAGGTACAACAGTGAGTCATATACCAACGGATAGATCTCGAGACGGACATCAAGACACACCCCTTGTGTTGGCCCCTTCCGCTATTAGGGGCGAAGATGTTGGGGGAGAAAGGGAAAATTGGTGGGGAAAGGAAAAGTTATCTATCGAATTTCGAAAAATGTTTATGTTTCAAAAAACGGAGTGCAAACTTCACGGGGATAATAAGAGGCTGTGTCCCCGGTGGATTATTCTTCGCCCAATAGGAACAATTCAGCGCTTTGCAAAGGGAGGAGAATGCGTTTTGTCTCGAGCTGCGGAAATGTTTGCATACACGAGCTAACGGCTTCCTCCAACGCGTAATTGCCGCAAGAAATTATTTGCCGACGAGTCCTATACATTGCCGATTGTACGAACAGATCGGCGTCTTCCTTGCTGGAATGCCGGTGATCCAAGAAGGCAGGCGGTATAATAAGTTCGTTATCAATAACGGCGCATAGAACTCGATTCTATGGAGGCGACATGTGTCATCGGATTACGATATTTCTCGAGGTTGACTACCCTAATTCTGGCAATCTCTTCTCTCCGCATATGACCCCCGTAGATACGCGTCTGATGGATGAAAGAGGGTCTCTCTCGACTCGATGCGCCGCTATCCATTTTCTATCAACGGCAACGTTATCTCGATCACGCCATTTCAGGCCAGGGCATTTTTCAGACGTTCTCACCTCCGCCTGCGGTGAGCGCGAATGCCGCTCGGCGCGCGAGATGCTTCAAACTGACGTGAGATATGCGCCGAGACCCGCCACCGCCACCGCTTGCGAATCATCCTCGCCAGCCCGCGATCGCCTCATCCGATGCGCATAAATCGACAACGACGCTTAACCAACACCCGCGATCCGGAAAAAACCGGCCTTCCGCATTCCACAAGTAGTCAGCGCAATTTCAGCGCGACCTTATCATCGGCTTGACGACTCTTCGGAAGACGGTTAACGGCTCGACCGAACCGCTTCGTTTTCCGATTTCGTCCTCGCCGAGTCAGCGTACCTCGGCGGTAATAAAGTCGGAATACGTAAGGTACCTTCTTATTCAAAGTTTAATACGAAGTTGAACGTGTAGCGGAAACAAAGTTTCAATCACTGCAATTGTAGCGATCGAAACTTTGTCTCCGCGAAGAGTTATTACGCGGGAGAGCAAAGAAGCCCTGTTATTTCTTCAAACTTCTAATTAAAGCCCGATTTGCCGGAGAATTTCCGCCGCATAAACGCTCGTTCTAATTGAAATCGTAACTGGAATAATGTTGGTTTCAATGACGTAATAACAGGAGTATCCCGACTCTTTCTTCGTCGGCTGGAGCACGGCCGTTTCTTTGCACCAAGTTGGATTAAGCCGGCTGGTTAATTACACCGACGTACTCGAGAGATGAAATTCCGCGAGGAAAAACTGGGGCAATAATTGATAGCGATTCTCGTCGCGTCGCGGCCTATAAATAAGGCCGGCTGCGAGCGGCCTGATGTATATGCGACGTGCATAATTCAACCTGATGGTACGTACGTAAGAACACGCGGCGCGGCGTATGCGTCGCACAGATGTCGCTCCAAGACGCCGCCGCGAGAAATGGATTGTACCGCGCACCAGAAATGTTCTGTACCCGATACAGTGTTATTGTACCTCCTAAAATATTTTACGCGCGTGGGACAATCCATTCTTCTAGATATGGAGTTCATTTATATATATTCACATACCCACATATACGTATATATATATATATGTATGTATACATATATAACGGCAAGTGCGATCCATAACCAACGAGCAGACGCCGTGCACCAGGTGGGCTTAAGAACCACGGCGAAGAGAATTAATTCTTATTTATAGCCGTAGTTCGCGATACAGTTAAGTGGGGCTGGTCCGGTCTAACGATGCTCCCGCGGTTAATTATCGTTAACCATCACTAATGACCTTTTTTACCAAGAGTCTAACACCTGAATTTATTATCTCACCGAATACCGCGGTATCGCCGTCGCTCAGTTTGCGAAGGGGTCGGAAAGTAGCTCGGGAAAGTGTATCCGAAAGCTTACCTAAAACAGAAAAGAGAAACATTTGTTGAGAAATCAGTTCGTTGGTTAAACTTTTTTCTTCGTTCTATGAATATAATACCACATGTTTCTTCGAATATCATTTTGCCGCTCAATTTATAAATATACCCATTACGAGGAAAGATTTCCGGGGGGATCGCATTTCTGATCGAGAATGCGGTTTTGCGGACGGGTCGGGAGATAATGCGCGAAAAAACGTAGGGATCGGCGGCGCATACGCTGCGCGGAGATAATATTAACACCGCACCGCATTACGCTGTTGCATGAAAACCGCGTAACCGGAGACTGAGACTTCAATGACTACGCTATCTTTGAATGAAATGTATACGCGGCTGTCGGCAAAGCTGAGAAAAAACCGGGAAATGTACGGCATACGCGAGGTACACGTGTGCGACGAAGAAGCGGTAATCGCGATCTTGCATCGCGTCCGCCTGACTAGATTTTCAGCTTCGCGCGACCGCTGCGGAAGATTTCCGGACGAGGTCGGAAATAACTCGAAAAATCATTAAAAATACATTAATGCGTTAACGCTTTTTTTTTTCAACAGAGTATTCTCCGTGCTACCTCTAAATAAACGTTCGCACGATTGGGACAAGTGCCAAATTTCAATCCGACCGTTTCGAAAATACACTAAACGGTTTCCTATTCAACGTCAATAAATATTTCCTAGCGAGTCATTTGGACTTAAACGTACATGGAGACAAGCAGAATTTACAAACACATCGATTCTAAATCGAAACGCTCTTCGCCACTGGCCCGATTTAAACCGTCTCGATGATACATGGATAAAAAAGCACGGGGAAATAATATACTTGATTAACGTTATGTGTAAAAAACAATCGGCAGTTGAATATTTGACGAATGATGCAAGAGGCATCCAAGGTATCGCGTGACAAAAACAACTGTGCCAATCTCTCGAGGTAGCGAGCGTGCCTCGAAAGTGTTTTTCCACGACTAAATTTAGCAAGACAATCGCCCTCCCTCCGTTTAATCAACCTGGCAAGCTAAAATAAGGGGGCGATCAGGAGAATCACGTGTCTTCCGGCGAGCGGCGAGCAAACAAGCAAAAAGTCGTAAAAACGATCTCTTGGCGGTGGTATCGAACACGGCGTAGTAAATTCGGAGCGTTGTGTGGAACAGTGGCGGTAGCAACAGCGGCAGCTTGAATCGATGCGCGCGAATGAATAGCACGCTAATGCGGCCACTTCAGGTGAGATTACGTTGGCGTAGGATGCATCGGTCGTCGGTCAGGTCGGGCCATAATGAGCATTAATAAAAGCGGTTTAATTCAGCGACGCTGCATTATTACGCGACGGCTCCCTAGCGATACAAATTGTAAATTGTGCAACTCCCTGCCGATGTCCCTCCCCTCCCCGTCCTTCGCCGCCCACCGCGCCTCGACACCGGCGATACCGCGCCAAAAATAATATGCAAAAGAGAAGCTTAAAAAGTAATTACCGCTGAAGAGAGCGTGCTGGTTAAAAATTGGCGTACATAAAAAGTTTTCTAATTTCAGCAGCCAAGAACGACGTCGGCGAGGGAGAATCGGGCAATCCCGGGCTTACGGGCGGCGGCGGGCGGCGGCGAGGAACTAAACGAACCGCGGGGAGACGACTATTAAGCTCCGCAGACTCGTGTACGCGCCGTGTACATCTATCCGGCTCGTGTGCGCATTGACACGCTCGATCGGTAACGCTGCTCACGAAGAGCAGCGACGTGCCCTTCCGAGAGACGTTGCGCCTGCCAAAAGTGCGCTGACGAAGGCTTTGAGCGTCGAGAGATGTATACAGCGGTGGTATTGGCTTCGAACAAAGCTAATTACTTCCAGCGTCACGCTTGACTTGCCTTCGCGGCGTCACTTTCCGTAGCTGCCATTTAACGGGATGGGTAACGGCAGTGATAATGGCATAAATCGAGGCGAAAACTAAGCCGTCCAACAGCAGCGGTCCGGTGCCACCGTTATGCCGGGTCGTCCCTCCTCGTCCTTTTATTTCAAACCAACCGTTCATTCGCGACGATTCAATGCGACGGCGGCGTCGTCACTCGGAAATCGAAGCTGCTCGAAAAATCGGTCTCGCCGTGGCTCTTTTCCCCATGGCATACACGTACGTGAATAGGAAGTAGGAAAAAAAAGAAGGTGTGGCGCGTGAATGTAGTCGCGGGACGAGTGGGCTATGGCCAGAACGCGGAAATCTCAAATGCGCGTGGAAAGAACGAGCGGACGTGTGAAAGGGAAAGGGTGAAAGGGGGAGAGAGAGGGAGAGGACACGACGGCGAGATGACTGGGGACAGAGGGAGGGAGGAAGCGAGGGAGAGAGGGGGATGGAAGTGAGGAGAAAAGAGACGGATGAGCAGGCGACAATGACGAGAATGAAGAGAGGGCTTAAAACTCCAACCCTCGAGCGAAATTTACAGCAGGCTGGATCCGGCGCGTCATTAAACACGTTGTTTCATAATTCACGGTGTGAGATATACATCAGGAAGCGCGCGCGCACACACACACGTGCTGCCGGAGCCCGCAGCGTTCGGAATCTTATGTTTCCACACCGGATTTCGCTGTCTTTCTCCTCCTCTGTTTCGCACGTTTACGCACTACTCACTCTTGCTCTCTCCTTCTTTCTTCACCACCCACCCCCTCCGTCACGGTTATGTTCTGTTGCGCGGATTCGGAATATTGCGAACGAGTGTCGCCAAGTGTTTTAGGGTGTCGACCGCAGTTGGATTACGGAACTTTGCTCAATTTTGGCGTATTCGCAAGCGCAGTTCTGCGACAGGAAGCCTCTGACGCAAGGCCGTCCGGATTTACGCGTAATGACAATGAACGATAATAGTGAACGCCAAGCGATTTCGCCAGGACATGTGTATTTGCAGCGACATTTCCTGTCGGCCGCCTGGTTGTCATTCTCCGTATTAACGTCGACTCTTTTGCGCCGTTCCTGTAAGCATAGCGCGGCTAGAGTCTTGGATACGTCGTTAGTGTTTATCGGCTGTCGGCAAGACCTTCGTTTGAATCGATGGCGATGTGATACTCGATACGCGAAGCTAAAAATATAAAACATGATTTCCTTACCGCAACCTATCAATTCAATGAAATTATCACTACTATCGGAGGAAGTGTAATGAAAAAATAAAATGCGTGTAATATGAAATAACTGAAACATATGAGATAACGAGTTTGAAGGAATGGATCTAAACGGGCATTGCTGAAATAATATGTTTCCTTCGGCAATGTAAACGTACAGTGTTGCCTCGTATCCCGAGAGAGGTTGACATTCGATATGTGAATACATTTGAATACAAAGTTTGTAACAAAGAGATCGCCTAATGTACGTACAGTGCTACGTGGAAGATTGTACGGAGCGTGCGACGTACCCATACACGGACGCGAGACGCTGCATCTACAATAACAGTTTAATACGTGGCGCATAGGAGACTGCGGATATTGCAGTCTCCGTGTAACCGTTTCTAAGGGGGTAATTCCGTGGCACGTCTTCCTCCCACGTGTAAGAACAGCATTTACCTCATTGATAATTACACTCTACGCACAGATATTAACACGAGCGTTGAGTTTGAAATGTATTTAATCGAGATCGCCACTTTCCAACGAAGTAGCGTGTAGAAAACAGTTTCTCCAAATACTTTTCCTATTCGCGTAATCCACATTCAACACAGTTGTATGTATTAATCCAGAATCTACAATTCTTTGCAACATTCTTCTAGCGAAAGAAACATTATCCGACCTTTTTGTTTGTTGTGAGAATGTACGCGAGCCGCAGCACCCGTTTCATCCGGATGTAAGTGAATTTTCCACTTACGGAAGCGTGGTGACTGATCAATTGCGCGTGGAATAACGTCACACTCGCGCGAACGTAAACTGTGTACGCTACTCTACAAATACCGTAACCTGCAATTTCCAGTAAAACTGAGAAACTAAGGCTACCTTCGGGACAGGCGTAAAGTCGTGCGTGATCAGCGCGACGCGGCTGACAAGAAGTGAAACCCTTGAAACGGTCTCGTGGAATGATAAATAACGGAAGAGCTCCTCCGGCGAGGGTCTCGGCGTCGTTGAGCGGTTATCTTCGACGGCAAACAAGAAGAGCGTTCTCGAACGAGCGCCGTCAGTATATGTCCCCCGATAATGCCGCTAATGAAAAGAAGCGCACGCGGAGATAAATGAATGCAGCCGGTGCAGGGTCGCGATGAAACGCCGCGGTGCGGTTAAGTGGTCGAGATGTTGGCCGAGTCGACCGTTTCCCCTGGAGTGCTCTCTTCCCATCCTCTGCGCGCGATCCGAGGATGAAATAATAGTGGCTCGAGTCGATGGACGCGGATGCCGCCATGTTGCCCTATAGCAGATATATGGGTGTACGCGCGTGCGTGTGTGTGTGTGTAGGCGTGTGCAGGCGTAACTCGACAACCGCGAAGCTGCTAACGACTTTCCGATGAGCCTTCCCGCGAGTCCGCTCCTTCTTCGTCTTCTCATGCTCGCGAGCGTCGGGTTACGAACCGACGAGAGCAGCGGCTTTGGTCCCGTGTCCGACTCCGCGCGGATGATGGCACGCGGTCCTCGTAAAATTGCCATATCGGCCGACGCCGTCGGGAGTCACTTCTGACTCGCCAGGGACCGCGTCCCGTGAAATATGTACGCACGCGTCATCTTTTCCGCCCCCGTACACGTCGAAAGAGATGTACGGTACAGTAAATAAAATACAGCGTAAAGATGATAAGAGATATTTTATTACGCCGTAGCAGATCGATTTTACATAATACATTTTTCATGGCGTCGTATAGCGAAGTGGCTCTTGCAATACACTTTGCGGGAGTGAATGATAGCTCGTGTGCGTCCAAGTGTCGCGGGTAAAACGATGTTGTTGCGACTACAACAAATTTGGCAAATGGCACGTCCACGCCGTTTTGCCGACTTCCTACACCGGAGGGAGGACTCGCTATCGCACGGGAAAAGCCATTGCTAACGTATACCCGTGTCGGGTGATTCGCCACCGCGGGAAATATCTCTTCTGTAACGGCAAACTGTTGGATGGATGCAACGGCGAATAAATCTGCCACGCCGGAAAAGGAACTTTCCTACTACTGCGGTAGCGCGTTCATTACTTTTTCCAACCGAGCTAATCGTTTAGCATCTGTGCTGTTCCTTGTTTCGATGGGTATAACACAGTTTGCAAACTCGGTCAATTTTTTTTACACCAAGCTGTTCACAAACATCGTCTTCAAATTTGATACTGCTTTAAAGAATACAAAGTAGAGTAGAGTGTCAGAAGTCTACCTTCATGACCGGTTTCGAATTTTCGACAAACGAAGCTCTTCACTCTCGCGGAGTTCCACGGACGACGAAAAGCTGCCGAAGGTCCGGTCGCGATCGACTATTGCTTTCGTTTGTCTCTTCGACGGACCCTTATCCGGTTTAACAAAATTCGTGTGTGACAATGGCCGAGGACGAGGATGGCAAAGGGGAAAGGAATCGGGAGCATGCGGGCCAGCCACTCTTTCCCCGTAACAGCCGAGTTGTGTGGGAACGAAGCGCGAGCGAGCGTTCAGCTTGTTCCTCGAAGAATGCGAGCTTCGATACCCCGATCGCGACGCGAGGTAGCGAGAGAATGCAGCCGAGCATCGATCGAAGCGCCTCCCACAAGACGCGGTTCTCGTCGTCGTCCGCCGGGCGCGCACTATCTTACATATTCCATTTGCTGCCGCGTCCATTAGACGAGTCGATCGATCGTTACGAGTCGCGACATTAGGACGTAACATCGGATATTCGGAGGCTAATTGCTTCCCTTAATTCGCAATAACCGGTGTTGCCGGTACAACCGAGACAGCGCGAATGAAATGGCTCCCGAACGACTCGAATACAAAGTGCATTGCGCGAGCACCCGAATTACGGGACATTTATATTATTTCGCCCAGCCAGCTTTGCCCAACCTCTGTCGCCGCCGTCCACACTTCTATATTAGCATTTTATTGCAACTCGCCCGAGGATGCGTCGATTACCAGCGGCTTCCTTTGATCGCCTCTCGATATCATTTCTTTTTAAGGACAACCACAGCTGAAACCCTATCCGATCCCAATTAAATTCGTTTCCTATACATTTTCTTTACTTCAACGACACACGATTCATCAGTATTTTTTAATTGTACTGCCCTGCCTCGAAAACGCCATTTGTTTAACTAAGGTATGAAGTACTCGAATAGTATGAGTAAAAAAATTTAATTAAAGAAAGACTTATCTAGAAAATTGAAAAATGTTCGTACTGAAAAAGAATCAAGTATCTTTGACAATGAAATGCGAAATGTACAGTTTAGATAACTTTTTGTAATAATATGAATCGTTTAAAATCAGCATACCAATTTCACCGATCGCAAGTTTTAGATACGCTACCTCTGTTGTAGCTTTTTCCGATGCTCTTCCTATAATACAATTTTGTTCCATAAACACGTGTGTGCGCATAAAAGTAAAACGATGGAAAACAGTTTAACGTATCTGAAGTGAACGTTTTCCTTCCTATTATTCAGATATTGAGCGTATTAATTATTTCGTTATGTGCGTTTTGAGTAATTAATTTACTGCCGGACTAAAATTCTGATAACGAATGTATACAAATGTAAAACGCGGTAATTAGAAATTGCTTCTCTGATTACTCATTACCATAAAACATAATTTCGAACTGGAGATATTTCATTCGCCGTGGTTACAATTGTCGAATCATTTCGAGGCGACATTACAAAAATTAGCGAATTTCGATTGCAAATAGAGACTAGTGAAATTGTAAAAATTGTAATTCAGACTATACCGGATTATAGCGCAGTGCAAATTGACACTCAATTCTATTTCATCAGAAAAGAATAAATCAACCCGTGATAAAGAAGCATTCATTACGGACAAATGATCCATTACTGTTCACCGAGATGTATGTTTCTCGGGCAAAAGAATACCGCAGAGAAGAAAAGGGGCATTTTCATCTTGTCCTTGTTTTTGAAGTGTGTCGTATGACGCATTTCGTATTAATACGACGAACGTCTTTTCAACAAAGGGAATATGCAATTGTAATTGCGGGCGTTTCAAGCCAGTCAACTAACCGAGATGGGAAGTAAAGCTGCGAAGTGGCGGGAATTTATCCTGAACTCCTCAATTTATCCTCAATTTGATGGAACACTGGCTATATCGCGTGTAATAAAATGTAGGGGCAGCGAGGGAGAAGAAATCGAGTCGCGCGGGATAATATCGTTACGGCGTATGTCCGCGGCGCGAATGAATAAACTTTGAGCAGTTGCGGTAAACGCCTTATTTGCACATGAAGCGTAATCGCGCGTGTTGGTACAAAGAGAGGCAGTAGCGGGCGAGAGAACGCGGGTCACGTCAGGCGATATTCCGGCTATTAAATCTTAATCCCTCGCTGCACCGGGACCTCACGTACAATGGACGCTAAACGCGATTTGACGACGAAACGGAGTAAATATGAGCTGCTACGCTGCGGGCCGAGAAGTACGGCGGGCCGCGCGTTATCGAGTGGCCGGTGATAAAGCGCGTTCTCGGACTCGCCTCGCGACTCGCCCGCTCGCGATACGATTATTCGGCCGGACAGGATTAACGAGTCCTCGACGGATCAGCCCGAGCGTAATTCTCGATCGTGTTGATTCATAATTCGACGCTTTATCGGATCCCGATGAAACGTATTTCTTGCGCCTTCGAATCATCGTAAAAATAAATCCGCCTCTTTCGCCTTTAGGACTCTCGCACTTTGGCTCGATAATCCGCCGTGTTTTATAAATCGTAAATTCGATATAGAGAGCGCGCGACATTTCCTGCATTGCAAACTCGAGATCGACTTCGACGAAATACCGTTATACTTTTTATATCTCTCCTTTTTTTACACAGCCCCAGTCAGTTGCGTCAAATCCGTAGATTGAAGACATTTCTTTAATCAGCATCGACGACTTTTTCTACTCGTAATGACAAGAATCGAAAACAAGGAAGTTTAATTAATAACCGGCTTCGATGTAACGGGGAGTCCGTTAAAAGGAAAGTACTCTTTTCATCAGAATCGGACAAACATTCGCGTAAAATTCGCTTTCCTATTGCATTTGGCGCCAACGTCAATGGGTGTAATTAGAGTAAGGTCGTGCATCGGGCAAGTCATCCGAAGGAAATAAATAT
>JABFPT010000465.1:23960-38197 GCA_022817245.1 Nixonia krombeini | reverse complement strand
ACTCCGAGTGTCGGGTCGACTTCGCTCTCAACTCCTTATCACACTGCTGAGGCACTGAATGAAATGGATCCGAATCGCGCGTGAGATATGCCACTCTTGAAAGAAACATTGACAGCTTGGACGCTTTTGGATAAATTTGGCAACATAGAATCTGTTTCAGAAACCGAGTTCTTTCAGTGAACTTCCTCTTTGCAAAAAGCAAATTCAAATAGCTTATTTCACATTATTAGCAAAACACATCTCTCGTCTTCTGGAATTCTGTTCTTCAGCACAGCTTACTACCAGAAGAACATTCTACACGTATCCGCAGTGGACATTTTCCGCTATAAATGGCCTTGATACAAGAACCACTAGGAAACAACGTAAATGCGCCCATTTCGAAGCGAACGGATCATGAGTGGCCAGGATTTCGCGATGACGAGTCGTCGCGATCCTGTTTCCACGCGGGTATAAAATATGTCGGACGCCATTTCGAGTGTTATAATGAGGAGGATCGATGATGCAGTCGGGAAGTTCAGTATTCGTTCGTCTTCGCGAGAACCACCGCGATTCAGCATGGCGCTGAATAACGCGGACTGTGTCGTCGTTACGGGCTGAATGCCAGTGCGCGGGCTCGCCTTTAAAGGATCTGCGCTCGCCGCGAAAGAGACGATCACCGTGAGATCAAGGTGACAACAAGATCCACGATTCGGCATTAGCGAGTTGAGGCCGGGTAACAGGCGACGGTCGTCGGCGAATAGAGCCACCATCTGGTTCAGTTGGAAAAATCGATTCTGAATCACCACGCGGCCTACCTGCTACCTTATCGAGGAACTCGCTCATGCGCTCGTGTGGTCAGGAGTATAAATAGCTTCCTTGAAAATACTGCGTTGGGGACACTACCGTGCGTGTCCATGTATCACAGGAGTATACCTCGCCGGGTATCTGTGTTCCTTGTCATTTGCGGTCACTCCAGCCGCGCCAGCAGAACACCTACGTCTGTCTCATTCGAAATGACTGGAGATATTATTCATCGAACGTTCTTCATACTTTCCGCGGATCCTCTCCACTGGCAGACACGAGATCGCTTCATTTATTGCACACACGCGTACTAAATGAATATGCAAATGTCGCACCGCGATCGGTCCAAGTACCCAACGATCGACTGGACATATCCTAATGGAAAACGTGTTTTGGGAATTCTACATCAAAAACTGATAAACGTCAACGAAACCGGTGATAATCCAATGATTATGGTATTTACTAGTTGTGGAACAAAGTCTAGTTTGTCTTCATGTAAATCAAACCAAACCAAGTTTCTTAATGGATGTCCAGGACATTGAATAAAAATCAGGGAACAGAATGCGATCTTTTTATGGCGAACAGCTTTTGGCTAGGGTTCAGCATGGCATTAACGCCTTTTGCAAATTATTGGGTAATCCAAAGCAGAAACAAGCTAATGGCACGTCTAAACTGACACCTGCCGGGTGCGATCCGGCCATATAAGAAGTCGGTACCGCCATAAAGTAACAAATCGTCAAACGTTGCGCGTTCGCTGTTGTCTCTGTCAAGTGGATTTCGCGAAACGAAAACGATAAAATATCCAAAAGCGTCGCGCACTTCTCCCTTAATTCCGCCTCACAATAAAACTCGGAGGGGTCACTTTGGGGTTCCTCGCAGTCTTAAAGCCGAGACGTAGGCGTTTTTATCACAGCAATAACGCGCCGTGCGTTTCAGTTTCTTTGATTCCGAAAGGCCCCTTTTAACCCAGTGGAAGGTCCTTGTGACTGAGATAGGAACCAGTAAGAACGAATTTGGTATCTCTCTGCAATATTTAAAATCTACAAGGTCCCCCATCCCCCATCCCGATAAACATGAATAATACGTTATGTGTCGTCCTTACGTTCATCCGGGACTTCGCTCACTTGAAGCGGAGAATTACCGCCCGTCTCACCTCTGGAACCTTTATCCCGCGTGCCAAAGAATTATTTTCGTTTTTATTATGCAACAGTTAAGTTTATTGCCGCGTCAACCGACGAACGCTCCATACTCATACATACGACCACTCATTCGAGCGCTGTACGAGCCTGTCCGCGTATCCGAACTGCCGATTAACCGCTGTTATTGGTTTCTTTAGATACACACGTAATTCCACACTGACGTTAGAATCGGTGAAAACACTTGGGTCAAACTGGAAAACCCACACGGCAAACTGGTTCGGTCGATGCCGGAATAGGATTGAAAATTTTGCGCTCGTAAACGTTGATTTACGGCGATGCAAATTAATATTACGGAATATTTATTATTTTACACTTTCTCGCGGCGACGTAAATAGGAAAAATGTACGTCTTCGAATTTTTGTGGTGAAACTAGTTCATGAATCACAAGTAACAACTTGGCTGACTGAAAATGACTCGGTTTTCAATGAAGTTAAGTACCAAAACTGAGTCTGAGATTCTGACAATTCCTCGTTGATACAAACGGATCAGAAAATCGTTGGCCTTCAAAAGCGTCTTGCCATTAGAATCCTTATCTTGTCTTGAAAGCCTTGAACCGGAGATGGAGTGGGTTAAGAAGTTAGATTCGATTGCGGCCTAGACTCTCACGATCGCCGAAAGAGGCAGTTGGTCCACGTATGCGTAATTCACAAGGGTCGCATGCCCGGAATTTTAACCAGTACCTTTGCGATCTTATCGACAGGCTAAGCCTCGCCATGACGACAGTCCGCAATTTCGGGTTCCACAAGCGGCGAATCACGCGGTTGGTCATACGCGTCAGCAGATTCAAACACTTGACGGGTCCGCCGAATTGTCGGAATGAGCGGTTACTTCTGCCACTGTCACTCCACGAATCAATGTCGATCGATGCTTGATAAAACATTCTCACAATTTAGTTCCTTATAAGTTAATCGAACGGGTGCGCTGTCACTACGGATGTTACGAACTGTTCATAGTGGGGAGGGAACCCCACCATCACAGCGCTAAGCGAAAAGTGGGGGAAAGATGGTGCTCCGATCATAAGCGACAGTGGGAGCGTTCCCTCACTATTGCTTTCGGATTGAAATGGCGCGACCGGTTCGGCACATGAGAAGGTCGGTTTATTAAACACCTCTTGGCTGATCGATGATAATAGCCGATAATAGGCCGTAGCACCGGACCCAATCGTTACTCAGCCAACTCTCTTTCCGCGATGCGTGCACTCGCGCCCCGTTTTATAATGCGGAGCACGCCGCGCAGCGTGGAACCGGAATAATTTAGTGTAACTATTTCCGACGCGCGTCGCGCATACACTGGTCGATGATTGGCCGGGACGCGTACCGGCACCGAGGACGCCACGATCCCGGCACGGCGGATTCGCGCGAGACTTGATTATGAATAAGTTAGACGCCATTATCTAACAGGGTTGATAAACGAGCCGCTAACATCGCATAACGGATTTGCATAACGAGAAATATTCTCCTTCGTTAGTGGTGCGCGTCGTTGTCTCGGCTCGTGTGCACGGAGTATTTGCATTTTAACCGCGGAAATTAAAGATGTACAGATAAGACGCCGGATAAGGCGGTTTCTGAGAGAAAAGACAAATTCATCTCGGCTCCGATGCAAGAAACGATGGAATCCGGCTTTCCTTATTTTTACAACGCTTTATTAATTCGCGGCTCGATTTATTGCGTCGTAATTGATAATGTATCTCAAATCTAATGTAGTCACTAATAACCAGCGTTATTATTTCATTAGAAAGCTGATATTTCATTTTGTGGTTTCCACACACTACATTTTTCTTGATTCTCGTGATAATCAAAGAAATTCCTGTATCAGGAATAATATCCAGTTTGCATTCAGTTCAGATGGAATAATTGCGAGCATCTGGAAAGCATGCGAAACCGTGATTGATCCTGACAGAATGGCCTTTCGAATAAATTTAATCAGATTAGTAAATTGAATATTAATAGAAGATAGTGTATTTCTACAAAGTAATTTAGGCTTTAGTAGGGCACCAATGAGAGAGCCTAACAATTAAGTTACACATTTCAGTTATACGTTTCATATAATTAAATATTAGTATAAGTAAAAAATATAATTCATATAATTTCATATACTTAAATAAACATATTTCGTTAAAATAAGAGTTTTATGATTTTTTTGTGTGGAAATGTTAGGTTAATTTCGGGCAATAATTGTAATGATTCTAAATGTGCAAACTGTTGATTTTTTCCCCATAATAATAGGTCACTGACCGTTTATTTGCGACATTTATCAATAGAAGTAGCGTTGAAAAACTTGCCACGGAAGTACAAGTAGGTGTGCTGTACACTACAGTAAGACAAAATTTACTTTGAAGTGTTTCAGTGTTGAATTTATTAAAATTATTTAATAAGGTTTTAGCAGTATTCTTTCGTGGTATTAAAAAGCAAAGTTGATCTTGAAATTATCGAAGTAGGTATACAAGTAACGTACAGATGAATGTATTTATATTAGCAATTATGTTCGCGTAGATCGAAATAAAGTAAAACAGGAATACGATGACTGCAGCAACTGAAAAGTAAACATATTACTTCAGAATGTTACGCGTATACACGTTTTCGTAACACATCAAAGTGTCTATTATTTATTACCTTAATAAAATTTTTTAATGTGAGATCCACACTGAAGCAACCTTTTACAATGCACGGTTTTCCTAACCTAATCTGGATAATGTTTAATGCCTTTTTTGTTTTTAATGGCCAATTGTACCAGTTGGATTGATAACTGTAAACAACATGTTTGTATTATTAGATGTCATTTCAAGTGTTGTTTTATTTAAAAATGAAACATACCAAGCATTGTATATATCCATGCAGTTAGAAATACATTGTTCACCTAAGTATGAATAGAAAAAGCAGAAGATGACTGCTGCTAAAAGAAATCCAATGGAATATACCATAAGATCACTTTCTTCAACAAATGTTATCTAAGAAACAAAACTGTGTTACACCAACAGTAATAAAATTCATAAAGAGAATATAAATTGTAGATATCGTAACATATTAAATTTACTGTATATAAAGATACACTTATGAAGACAGCATTCGTCATAAGTCCCGCAAATAGTAATATGTAGAAAAATTGTACAATATTCTCAAAAAACCTGTCATAACAAAAATCAATGTTAAGAAGGTACGACATGTCTACAGCATAAGTGATATAAAAAATTCAGTGTTAACTGAATTCTTCTTTAAATATTCTATAAAGCATATATAGTTGTACTAACGCGACTGCGTCAAGATAAACCTTAACCCACGATCTAATAATCTTCATATTAATTTTCTCGTTATTCGCTAACTGCATATACATTTTTTTATCGATATCTTTCAGTTTGTGTCTGAAAAATGGTTATATTGTAAAAATAATGTACAAACGAGTGCAGTAAAATTGAAACCATGTACATTAGAAATCATTCATGCAATATGAAATGGGAATTAGTATATATAACACAGTTGTAGAGAATGTAAGTTACCCAACAATAGCGAATCGAACATAGTTATGACTTGGCAATATAATTAATGTAGAAAATAGAGCTTGATATAATAGTCCAGGAAAAATTATAACACTCATTTGAGATATATAGATGAAAAACATATTGTTGTTTGCACGTATTGATAAATCGAAATCAAAGGTATAAGTTCTCGGACGTTCATTTTCCAGTGGATTCACAATATCAAGAATTTTCGGTAGAAATGGCAATAAAAATCGTACGCTACTGAAAATGAACATAAATCCTGCAACACAAAAGCGTTTTGAAGGAATGCATACTTAAACTTCATGAAGGCGTAAAGAAACGTAATACACTTTGGTACACGATGAATCGAACCAGAATTGACTGAAAGTTTATGGATGTTTAATTTGTTAATTGCAACCCAATAATGTTGTTATATTAATTATGAGTATTTTCAACAGTAATTCTATTAAGAAATTCCTATAATTCCTTCTTATGAAATGTATGCAAAACATTGTAATTAAACAACCTGTAATGAAGGTCAATATCTTTTTACACTTGGAAGCATAGTATCGCTGTATTTTCTGATCATATTGCTCCCACGCTAATTGAATCTCTTCATGCAGATGTCTAAACTAAAAATAGTTTAAAAAGGATTATTTCTTATAACATTATTGCAAGTATTTGACATAACAATGTATGATACGAGATTTTCTAGTATTATTTTCATTTATATATCAATAAGTCTGAAGGACATCTAATTTTTTCTAATCATGTATTGCTTCTGTAATAGAATTCTGAAGTGTCTTATTATATCTACATAATCGAGAATTTTATTCTTCATATTATAAACATCTTTTACTTTCTATACACTATATAATAACTTGGTCTTGTTTTTACACACATGTTGCACTTTATGCTAGTTCGAATACAAATACTTCCGTGTTTTCGAGTTATATATGTATGGCATAAATCAACAAAAATAATGTAGAAATACTACTTTCATACGTTTATAATAACACGCTATTCTGCAATAGGCAATAAACGTTCATCATTTCTCTCTCCAGTTGTTCTCATATAAATATATGTATAAATGATAGATTCTTTTAAAATTAACTTAGTGCACTATGTGCTTATTGATAAACTTCGTTGGTAAATTGTTGTAATTATTTTAACAGTCGCACATAAAGTGAAGTAGACACAGCTTAAATATACTTCATAAGACAATGGTAATAAAATGTGTTTTATGCAATACAATTAAAATTAATATAAAATATTTAGTCTTTCGCAGAGCTTACTGTATGTCTTCGAATAAAATAATTCAACAATATAACGAATAGAAAAAAACGTAAAATGAAAATGGTACTATTTTCAATTATTTTTTTCGTGTTGAATCGATTTTCATAAACATACGTTCCCTGAAAGTGAATATCGGTATTAGTGTTGATGTACTTTTTGATTCCGTCTCTTCTAACATGTTAAAATACCTGTACTACAGCCAATATTGTAGTCCACAAGAAAAGAAGCATATTAATTAATATTCGTTGATAGAGGGGTTGAAAGGGCCAATTACCCGTTAGCATGAGCGACAGTTTATGAATCTTGTAGAAATGACTATTAAAAATATTATCACCCTTTGCTTTCAAGAACATCTTATTTTGTACTTTGAGTTGCTTATGTCCAGATTTGTTATGTTATTTGTGGGTAAATATTAACCTGCATGATTATGAATTTTTGTACAAAAAAGAAAATTAGAGTCGAATAACTTACTTACATATTATTTCACACTTTTCAGCTGAATGATAATAACTTTATCCAATTTAAAGTACTTTGTAAAATAAAGCCTTATAAATGTCATTAAATCGTACCTCGTAACACATCTAATATATATTGGTTTCTAAAAGCCGTTGACTCTATTTGTTCTAATATTGAAAATAATATTTTTCTAAGTTTTTCAGTTTATGTTTATAACATGGTTTGATTTAATTTTAAGAAACAAGTGACTAGATGTGCATTTGCATTACAATAGTTTACACCGTAAGTGAAGAACTCGCAGAGAATTTCTCGATTTCTCATTTTTCTATTCTATACAATCCTCTTTCTTTCTTTCGTGGTTTGTACTCGCTCTTCTCAGAAGTTTTCTTTCCATAAAAAAGTTATAGTTTACTCTTGCATTAACCTATATTGCTCTTTAATTTTTTACCTCCATTCTCTTATTTAACCTCTTGACTTAATTTAAATTCAATCAACGTTACGATTGAAACGATTTACATAACAGATTTACTTATTTTTGAAAGTACATACTTGTAAAGTAAGTAAAATAAAGTAAGCGAAACTCGGAATAAGCGTATGTTTTCTCCCTTTTCTTTTTCTCTCTTTCTGTTTTGTCGGCGTCTCCACCCTCTCTTCGTGACTCTCGCCTTCTTTACATACGAGAATATAAAGTACGTTTGCAGCACGAACTTACATTAAGAATACGACTTCATTCAGATACCGTATACTGTAATTTACGCCAACAGCGTAACGTTGTATGAAAACAGAAAAGTTTATTACTAAATGATACTTGCAATTGACAATAATTTTTATGTTGTAACTCGACAATTATGGAAACTTAGTTACTTTTCTTTTTCCCTCTAAGCGATTGTGTATAATTATTATAGAAAGACAGATAAACTGACTTCGTGTAATTATTAGTGCACGTATTGATTAGTGCATCGAGGGGAACCTTAATGTAAAGTTTAGTATGTAACGTCGCTTGCACATGGTATACGCATCCATAGCTCTTACATTCATTGTGAAACACATTTTAACAGTCTTCTCGAAACGAATAAAGTTAAAAATACACATTCAGCTTGACTTTATTAACTGAGTACGTAATCAAAAAGGAAGAAGGCAAGGGACATACGTGTTTCTAAGGAGAAATTTATTGAAAGTTATGTTAAAATAATCTGTGAGTGCACGCATTGAAGATATTAGAAAAAAATTGAAAATGCTTATGGATAAATCAAAATATTGTTGCGAATAAAGTATTATAGTAAGTACAAACATAATAGTTTATAAAAGCCAAGCGATTAAGTTTATGAACCTTTCTTTCTATACATACTTCACAAATTGATATTTATCACCTTTTGTAAATATCATTGTTTTATGAACTTGTTTCACGTGAACAAGTGTGATGATGCGATTGTAACATCAAACACACGCAGTTACTATTTTGTTCCATAATCCAAAATGTGCCACTGTTGCTCATAACTCGAAGTATCTCATTTTTGCCCTATTTCTACGACATTATAATTGCCCAACAATAAATTATCATTTCACTTAAACTTGTCAAGGCTGACTGTAACAGAAATTCACTCGATCCCTTACATAATGACAGCTGCGATCTCCGAAGTGATAAAAATGCGGAAAAAATCGATAGAAGTGTATTTATTCGTATTCAGATATCGCATCGTTTAATTAATTGGTAATAAATATCCTATCCGCGTGTTTCATAGTCCGAATGCGTAATATAATTACTCATTAATCAAATGCTATCAATGAAGTGCTGTTTATATCTTGCGAAGTAGTTGCTGTAGGGTAAAAACATCAATTACAGATCAAAAGCCGATACTGGATCATTGTGTTTAATAAAGAACCGTGCAATCATCCAAGACGTTAATAAATAACACCGACCCTCGTCCGGCTCTAACAGTGCTTTCTAATTACACCGTATCAGTAAAGTTTTTTAAACTTTTCCTTAAACGGTCCACCTTGATTGAACAACAATCGACGCCGGTATTTGCAAAAGTATGCGGATTTCGCGTAAATCATAATTCTCGATTGAATTGTTCGCTGTTCTAAGCCCGAAGACGAGCGAACGTATTTCACGATGTCAGCTCTCGTTACGAGAAGGAAAACTAGTGCCCGACTAGGGTCTCCATCTTGTATACCCGTTAGCCTCCTTTCTCGGTTTTCCGCGGCCGCATCCTCCGTATGTGTAGATCCTCCTAAGCTAGTGGAGGAAGGACGAGGAGAGAAAGATGCGGATTGTGACAACGGAATTTGCGTTTCCATGTTGGTCTACACGCGTATATTCGAGGATGCCCGTATGTGTGTACGTACGTGTACCCGCGCGCACCTCGCGTTCACGTTGATGGACAAGTGGAAATGCGTACCGCGGAGAGTAGAGCGTATGCTATTAAGTTGCATTGTTCTCCCGATGCAACTGCTCAACGGTGCATCTAATCTCTGCGGTACCCGGTGGTACAGTTATGCCCCTGGGGACATGCATTTCACCAGTCCCGCATAGATCATACAGATGATCTCCGTGCTTGGACAAGTCGTGCGACCGACTCGTGCATCTTCGATAAGATAGACAGGTGCTCTTCAAAAAGTCACGATTTGCGGCAATAACGTGCTTCACGTTCCACCGCATTCGGCGGAAGACCGGTCACCAGGAATGAAAGAATACCGTTTTTGGGCCTCGGTTATGCACACGTGTGCCTTTCTTTCGTGACAACGATCATCCAGCCGGTGATAACTGCGAGTTTATAAAAACGACAATTAAGACGTTCATATTGTCATGACACGATTCTGCCGCTCGTTAATCGCCACAGCGTGATAAAAGTTTCATACTCGTCGTCGTTGCAATGTAACAGTTCTTTATCACTATATAATGGAATGTCGTTATTTACGGAATTGTTTAATTATTATACATTATCTCGGTCACGTAGTTACTTTTATTTAAGATTTAACATTTTAATCAATCTAATTAACTAAAAACAGTACTCAAATAAAATGTATGTTTCGTGTCTGAAACTTATGTTGAAATGTTGAGTACACAGCGATTAAGTGTTATGGTAAAAATGAAAAATGCAACGAGTGTCGTAAACTGATGCATCACGATGTTGGCACACGTGTGTAAGGAACTGAATTTAATTAAATGTATGCAAAGAGTAAAAATATTCGAGCATAATTAGAGGGTTTTATATTTCGAGAGCACGCAACGAAATGTTGAAAGTGGGACTGCGAGGATGATGCTTTAATTTGTCGCTGATTGACGACGTTTACTCGACCCGTTTCCTTAATACTTCACACGATGCTCAACAAGGCGCTCCGTAATTATGTACGTGTAAAGAAATCGTTCCCTTGATTGATTGATTGCGGAATAAAAATAACGCGAGTATATCGCAAGGTCGGAACGCGATAAAAGGCGTATGATGTGAAAAAATACGCAGTTGGCCCTCGTGAGAAATAGATGGTATCAAAATTACAGGTTTTGGAGGTTCGCCTTGTCAGCCTCGAATGAAACAGCCACCGGCGTTGTTGCATTCGAGTTAAACAAAAAAAAAAGAACGTAAAATGCGTGAAATCAACTTTGCTCATTACCAGTTTACAAATATTGGTATATTTCTTATACAAAACTAAACTTAAGCGAATGAAACGCATTGTCTTCACGTTTTCTTAATTGTGCTAATTAATTACAAGGTTCTGCGTGACCTAACAAAATGCAAATGCCCGGAGGCGAGTATCGCTCGCACTTGCGAAAGAACTGCATATCACCGTCTGTTACGCCGAGGGCCGAAAACACAGCCGGTGTTTCTGTGTTGCGATTAAAACACGATGCCTTCGCGAAAGCGCAATAAACTTTATTAATGCCCTGATGGTACAGCACAGAGGTGGCGGATCAGCGGCATGTAGAAATGTACAAAACGGATGACGTCACCTGCTGAGAGAACGGCGCATCCGATATGCAGAATGCAAAGACGCTCTGAGCCAACCAGTTGGAAATGGTTACGCGGTAGAGACGGCGACTGACGGTGCGAGGGCGGCGCGGTGGGGACCGGCTGAGAAGTGAATGAATGTGATGGAGCGTAGGCGAGCAGGGATGCTCAATCGGTGCCGTCGCCTATGCCGATGGACCCGCGGTTCATTCAAGGGCGGTCGCGCGACCGACGATTCACCGCTTGGCCGGCCGCCAGCTTCGCTTCATTCATGAAAAGGACAAGCTTTTATCCTAATTAACACCGTTCGCCTGGCCGAGATAAGCGCGCGAAAGAATCACCGCCGACAGACGCTCGCGCAAGAAACTCGCCCACTTTTTCCGATCCAGTTGCTAATTGCGTCGCCCAGCGTGTCCCACTACGCCTTTTTATACGCCTGCGGAAAAACGACGCCGAACACGGTATATTTCGCGATGGGATATTTCAGTTAAGAAAGAATCCAGGTATTTCTTGTTGTTATACGAGCATAACAACGGGTTACCTTCACATCGAATTTACGCAATTTCTCATCAAGCCGCGGCAAATGAGAATAAGCTGCAAAACAGCATTCTTTAATCCGTGGAATAAAAAATCTGTTTACATATGATCGATATCCATGGATTAAAGTCGATTTTAGTAACTTACTGCAAATCCCCATTTTCGCGAGGTATCTTTCGTTTACACGCTAGTTTCGTGACAGTTACTGCTGATGAAAGTCCAGTCGTTTTTTCCTCGTTGTGTTCAGAAAAAGTTAATTTACATAGTGGGTCTGTAAAAGTTTCACCAATTCACTAATTTACATGCCTATATTCGTGTTTCCAACTAACTTTTTGCCGGAACGTTGAATGTCAAGAGGAGTCAAAAAAAAAAGGAGAAATAAACAATATTTGCGATTTCACGAAATACTTTCGTATTTCAACGACGAAAAAATAGCAACAAAAAAGTTCTGTATTCCCAGCCTGAATTTCGCATAAGAAAAAGGCATAGATCAACAGGCAATTCTTAATTGGTAAATTAGTTAACCGTATAATTATATTTGATATTTGACAATACAATCTTATCACGAACGATTAATACCGGTGTATTAGTAAATTCCATCGAGTGATTAGTATCGGCGCGTAGTCGAGGATACGCGAATTGGTGGTTTTCGTAAGACTTCACTGGAAAGGAAAATCATAATGAAAGTAATTATCGGAGACTAATTGCGCGAGCAGCGAAAGCGGTTGATCGATTGTCACGAGCGTAGCCGATACGTGGCTGTGGAGACGCGGCGGTGCGCATTTAGCATTTGTTGCCTACGATCAAACATTTGCCTTTAATTGGCTGACGTTACAACGCATCGATCCAATTAGAAACCGGATAAAACAGATAGTTTAATCAGCGACAGTGATTTACATTCTTCCCGTGGCTGATCGCTCTTTCGCGCAATCGCCGGCGTCCGCCGCCGATTTCACCGATTGAGCGTCATTAATAAATTGTTTTTTGCGGCGCAGCGCGTTTATCTTTAAGCCAAAGTTAAGACGTCACGGAGGAGCTCTGCGTCGCTTTGATCGCCGAACTTCTTTCGAAATCGTCTCTCGATAAATTGAAACTGCACCGTCGACTGATTATTTCTATCTATAGCGCGCTCCGACGCTGATCCCGTGTACTTCAATCAGCCGGATCGCTGTTCTATTCAGGTGGTCAGAATACACGGCTAATGGACCGCGAAGTCAGCCACTGTTCGTATAAACCCACGCTGCCTAGGTAACAGGACGAAACCGAGAGCGCATTATGCTCGATGGCGAACACGAACGCTGATATCGTCGCCTTTCGTCCGATCGATCTTCGCTGTAATCGATTCAGCGCAGCACGCATTTAGCTCCGCTTCGTACTCTCGGCCGAGCGTTAATACACTTCGCTGGGCACACATCATATTTCATACAGCTTATATTTACATTGCCTATGCTCGCGCGTGGATTCGCCAAACGCACTTCTCCGGCTCGTCTTTCCGCGAGTAAATTCAAGCCGGACTACCATCCATTCGCATCGATCGATTATTTTCCCCTCTCCGGAGCACGCTACTTTTAACCGAAGCATCGCAAAGGTTATGAAAGAATGTGATAATTCTCTCGGCAACGTGTTAATTAAACCGACTGTCGGGCTTGCGATTTAATTAATTAAAAACGCTGGCATTAAAAGGTAATTGGAAACTGCAGAATTTCGCCGTGTGAGGCATTCCGTCCGGCTAACTCGATCTTGATTTATCCCTGACTCTTCTCCCAATCGGGAAAAGATTTATTTAACCGATGTAAACGTTTTTTTTTTTTTTTTAATCCCACCGATCACTCGATCTTCACAGTGGTGATGAAAAATGACGAAAGCGGCAATTATTACCACTATCAGGGTGTGATTCGTTACAGCCTAATGATGATATTTATCGTAAGTAACGAGCGATATATCAATGTTTTTCGTCGCGCTACAATCGCGACTGATTGTGATCTTGAGAATTTATATCTCGCTGAGTACGTAAATTAAACGTGTCACTACGCGCGCGCGGACTCTGTCACATTCGTATTCAGGAGCGTGTTAATGAAATGTCCATTAGTTCGGGATAACTGGGTTAATTGCAATCGAGGCGAGTCTCGGGATTAACGCTGTCGCTTGCGTGAAAACTTCGCTTCTGTACGCGCGATGCCGAAAGGGAAAGTCGCGGCGGATGGAACGGCGTCACGTGCTTTCATCACAGTTACGCCAGTCGATGGATTTTCATTGACTCGGTCAAATATGCGAATGAATTAATCAACGTCACTTTCGAAACGACGCCGCGGTTAAGAGAGAACTGCGGCATGGGACGATATTGATTTTCTGTTTTATTGCATCAGCGCCTTCGTCTCTGGGTCAACCGGCAAATGACGGTTCTTTTATGGCTGTGTAATCAACAGTACCTATTTGCAAGGAAAGGTTTTGTTTAGTAGTTGCGGTTGACATTGCCGACTCAATTGTGCTTAATTATCCAATTTATTTCGCTGGCTTCATCAACGTCGTATTACGGCGTATGGA
>JABFPT010000465.1:12287-23861 GCA_022817245.1 Nixonia krombeini | reverse complement strand
TGGTAATTTATTTACGAAATGGTACTGCAGTGGTGTTTGAAATCGTTGCTCGTGTTATATTTCCTATCATAATACCGAACTAGATCGCGACAAGAGCGGTCGTGTCGAGGAAGCAGACGTGCAGAAATCATTGCCGGTACACGGTGCTTCCGTCGCGTAAAAAGAGCGATATGGCGAGAGGTAGATGAAAAAAAAATGGATAACGCGCTTGTGCAACGCGGGTATAAATATGCAACGCGAGGATGTGCACGGGAGGAAGGCAGAGGAGCGTTTGCAGAAATGAAGATCGCGCTAATTAAGGAGGTCGGTGGCGCATCTCGGAGAGCGCTAGGCGAGCGCAGGGAGAAATTTCCGGCGGGAGTTATCTCGTTGTAGCGGCCAAGCCGGCGGCCCCGAGGACGAGCGAACACCCTTTATGAATGTATTTGGATCGACTCCAGGCCAACCTGACCGGCGTCCCCTGTAGTTCAGATTTATTATTCCGTGGCCCGTGGGCAGAGATATTCGCCCACCAGAACCGCGGCCTTCCCACGCGTCGCTCATTCGCCGATATCCACGCTTAGCCGCGCGCCGGCTAACTCAGTCGATTCTCATCTGGTTGTGCCGGCGTCCGGGGACGACGGTCAGTCCAGGCCGTCGCGAACTGCTCGCCGGAGGCCCACGTACGCGCCGCTGCTGCTAATCGGAAAGTGTCCGACTAAACAGGCCGCGCTTTTCTCGCCGCCGTTGTTTCCGCTCGCGGGTCAAAGACCCTGGAAGCGACGAATTTCGATGCCGATCGCGGAGGCGATGAGATGCGGCGAGCGCGATAAGGCAGATGGGAAATGGGAGGTCGGTGATAAGATTCACGATAAGGGATATATGTGATGCTAACGTGAGACGTAGATTTTTGCGAAACCGAGTAAAAGTATAGGAAGGAAGAAAGTTCCTTTTATCTGGTTTCGAGTTACGACCACCTCTACACTCTCGTGACGCGGATAAACATTTGCAAAACGAGGAGGAACTGTGGGACGCTTAACTAAATGCAGATTGTGCTTAATTTCCATGCAAATATCGCGAGCACGCCGGGAAACTGGACCGTGTCAGCATTCAATTTAAATCAATCCTCCTCTTAATGCGCTTTAAATCCCTCATATTTAAATAGCACTTCTCACACGAGGATTAAGCTATTTTCCACCGTGTAAAAGTACCAGACAGGACGGGATGTTTTCGCAGGCGGTCAGTAATGCATATGTAAAAAAAGGCGGCTGTGAATCGTGGCAAAAATGGCTGATTACAAGTCGGTACCGAACTCCATTAACGTATCCTTATCAGTGGGGCGGGCACACCCGACGAGCTTGACATTCGCATGCTAAACGGCTCTCGTTTGAAACGCGGCTGCTGACAACTCGCCGGCGCGCGCGTTCAACGGAGTTGCCGATCGGCCACGATTATTGGCAGCGATGTTTAATGATTAAATGTCTCGTTCTTGCACGCCATTTTCACCGTGCACGCGCAAACAAGCCAATATTGTTTTTTTTTTTTTTCAACGGGTTCTGCATAACTTCCACGTATCGTCCGATCGTTCCGCTAAACGCTCATCTGCGGCACGTCGCACGCGATTTTTCTCTCGTTGTATTGTATTAATTATCATCGTGAGGAACGGTCCGTCATCATTGATAATTATTACGATTACGCTATGCGCATCGCGTGAGTTAATGCACCGCTCCCTTCCGATCGCTCCGCGTCCGACTTAATTGCGCAAAGCTCCGAAGCGCCGATTAACGATTGCAATAACCGGCCGCCGCGACAACCGCCTTAAATCAAGCCGCGAGCCGCGCTGCTATTGCGGCGGATCGCGTGTGTACGCACCTTTATCACCGTGTTCCACCGTCCTCCGGAATGCGTAATACGTGCACGTGTGCCCCCTCCCATTCCCCCCTGTTGAAAAATCGCGATTACGCGTAATCGATTCCGTTGCGAGGTCAATTGCCTAATTTCCATATTGAAAGCAGCTGCGATCCGCTTTATCGCGGCACGCAAGGTGTCGCGGACATTGTTACCGTCGTCCGCGATAAAGATGCGCTCACGCTCGTCCGTATCAGTGGCAATAACAATCACGCTGTAAACATTGTAGGGAATGAAATTTATCGCCGCGACAGAGCCGCATTGACACGAGTAACGGCCGATTGTTCGCCTTTAATCGTTGATAAGTCTACGAGGATCGTCGGTCGGGCTTTCCGTACAATTAGTGAAGACATCAAGCGTTCGAGAATGAAACGCGTTAACGCTCGCGCGCGTGTCACGGTCGCGGCTCTCCGCTGTAAATATCGCGGGCAATTTTACACTTCGAGAAGAAGTCGTAATATTACTCTCGACGCAGTCATGGAAATTACAGCGATTGTCGCTGCGAGAGATAACCTGGCCATTTTTGTCACCGAGCGGCAGCCTCGCGTGCATTTTATCGCGACGATTAACACTACATTTTCTTCGCCTCTCCTGCTCTTTATCGCTCCTTCTCACTCGCCGGGTATAACCTGCCTCGAAGGTCCGAAATGGCTAATTGAGCAATATGCGTCTGTCTCGCGCATTGTTCGCGACGGTAAAACGGCAGTCGGTTCTGAAATGACCTTCCAAATATTCGCAACACTGTGCCTTTATTGGAACGAAAGAGATCGTATAGTTGAACGTAACAGTGGTAAGAGATGTCCGTGCAAAAATAACATTTTACGCAAAGCTTAGAAAATATTGTTCGTGAAAGAGTTAGGATGAAATATGTAGATCTCTTGTGCACGGTGCGTTAAGTATTTCTGTTACTATATTCTCGAAAGGCGAAATAAAATCGAATGCCTGAAAGAGCAACGGGAAATTGGTGGCATGGAGGATCAAACAGTATTTCACCGAGGCGAGGACTAACTGTTATCCGCACGGCAGCATTACCGCCTGCTGAACAAGCAATTGCATCGCAACCGTAACAATTTCGGTTCCCCGTGCGCGCATTTATTTCGCATTTCCCGAGCCTTTAATTTCGTAGCATCGCCGGTGTCACGAGGCGCAGAATTTTATAGAGCATTAATTGCGTCGGGAAGCGGAATGTATAGCCGCGGATGGTTCAATTAAAAAGATTTGCATAGACATTTTAATTAGCGCCCTGTGCCTCGACTATGAGCGCGCTAAAATAAGCAAGTGCCATGCGTGCGCGTATCACGGCCGTAATTATATCCGTAAGTTACACAATGTGCGCCCGACCAGGATTTCGTTTCATGCGCGTTTTGAGTTATTCCTGCCGTTACGTCGTTACATTTTATCCACCAGTTGTGACCAATGACGACCAGCGCCACTCTTTGTCGGCGTTTTTTCCGTCCCCTAATTGGCGGCCACGATTTTTATTAAATTTAATTAATCCCGAAAGTGAAGCCCGTGGGTTCGGGTATACGGGGAACGATCAGAATGTCGAAAAAAGGAGCAAGGCCGCGCTGCCGAACGTCGACCTTGACAACGATCGCCCGACTCGGACATTTCCTTTTCTCTCCCGAAATTCGGGATGCGACGACGCGAGTTACCGTTCCGTGACAAAAGCCGCGGTCGCCGCTTGCACGACTGCTTTCACTTCAGCGGACCGACGGCCGTACGCGTGACGCCGCTCAGCATCGATCACACGGCTCCCGGCGTGTTGGTAGTTCGCGTAACCTTTAACGAAACGCGGGTAATCAAACGATTTTCAGTAATAACCATAGCATTTCGCGGAACACGACCGCCAGAGACACAGTGGATCGCTAACGAGCACTTTCCCGATCCCGAGGTTAGAAGAAGGGATTTGAGACTTTTGCACGGCAATTAACCGCGACGCGGCCGATGGTGTTTCCGTAATTGATTACTAATTGAAATCGTGAGCCGGGACGATTAATATCGGCCAAACAAGCATTTCGATCGGATGTCATAAATTCATCGAAGCGCTCGTAAATACTCGCGGAAAATCGGCTCGTATTTCCACAGTTCAGTTTAATTAACGCGTTTCTTTTTTTTTAGCAAATGCTTGTTTATCCATAAGCTAACGAGCTTAATTCATGCCCTTTTCTAGTGATTAATTCGATTATCCATTTTTCACGCGAATCGGCGTTTAGAAAACCGTTGCTGCGCCGGCAACCAGCGTGAATAAGTAATCGCCGAGTCGACGCGTCAGAAGCGCGTGAGACGCGGCTAATTGAAAACGTACTTTATTCCTAATGAAAACCCGGCCCGAAGCAACGATCGATAATAAGTGTCCGGTCACCGTTTCGATCGTTCATGAAACGTGTCAAGTGAGCCGGGTGACTTACGGAAAGCCAGAACTTGTTTTCGTACCTTTTTTCACAGCGCCGTCTAGCGTCCTTGTTCACACGTTTTATACGGCCGTTCTTCTTAATTCAGTATCCAAATAAGCAACGGCAATGAATACTCACCGGCCAAACGAGTTATGCACATTCGAGAATGCGCTTATGAATTTCTGTAAAATCTTTTGTTTTTTCGCGCATTTGCGTCATCATGCAAATGAAACGATTTGCGACAGTCGATCTTCCCAACTTATTTTTCCAAACACGCGTTAATACCAGATTTTTAATTATCAAATTTTATTATCCACTTACAATTGAGTTGCCATCATAATTTTTTTTACGATGTATACCAATACTGCGGTAAATTCGCTTTTACGAAAACATCAGAAATATGTTCCGCAGAATTTGCCAATTTTACCTTTTCGCAAAGTACGTATAACGCAACGGCATGTCCGCAAATGAGACCAATTGTCGGTTGCCATTGTCCCACGATTAGTTCCGTAATTTCCCGACAATAATCCCGAGCGTTATTAGGCACGAGATCGTGACGCGGATTTGGCTGAAAAAGGGATTAGCGGACGAATCTCGGTCGCATCTGCCAATTGCGCGGCGAAATGTTAAGCTCGGACGGTTAATTGCGAGGGTTCGGCAAGTGGGGCAGTGGCCCCGACCGGGCGACCATTAGCTACACGGGAGTAGCGGCTTGTCCACGTGATGTCCCGGTGTTGCGCAACTCCTCTCAATTTACTTATTACGAGTCGGCGGCATACACGGGCTAAGCGAGCGGTCGGCGGTGGGGAATCTCGGGAACGACGCGCAGACGTGTGCGCCCGATGATCCTGTGTGTCGCGGCGCACACGACGCTCGTAAACACTCCGCTACGTGTACCATCTCGGTGAAAGCAATGTGACGACGAAACGAGATTGGATCTAACAAGAGGGCAGAGAAATATATTTGCATAATCGGTGGAAACCTCGTAATGTCCGTGGCGACTGGAAAGAATGGTGAATAATAGTGACGCTTGAGGATCAGCGGACTGTTCTGCAGCGTTGTTTCTCCTGACGGGAGAGACGAGAAAAAAGGCGTTTGTACGGTCGTCGTAAAGCAACGCTCGATCAGCGTTTTTGTACATCGTGTGTAGATCGGGGTACTTCGGTATCAGGTTCGGTTCGTTTACGAGCGCGGTCTAATCGCAATAACCGGCTAATCACGTACCGATACTTACTGCCGATTTCTTAAGCCACCATTATACTTCCGGGCACAATTGTCGGTTGAGCAATTGTGTGGACAGGGAATGAGCGAAACGGTCGTAAAAATTATTGCAGGAGTGATGTATGGGAAAAGAGCGCGTAAAACATGTACGCTCGCACTTTTCCGCCCCACTTTTCCAACGCGCGAAATCGTTAAGACCGCGTTTGTCCTCCGGTCGTTGGAGCGATCGGGTCGTCGACCGCAGTTCTGCTAATGATACGCCCCGCACGTATGCATCATCCGCGACCACTCAACGAATTTTGCCGACGTGGAAAGGCAAGGTTCCTCCAAGCCGATCACACCGACAGAAAAATCGGTCCGGGTATCGCTCGCGGCTCGATTCGCGTCAGAATCAATTGCACAGCGCGCTCAACTTCCTCGATTATCCGTCTCCTTCTCTCCCGGCGAACGGCTGCGATTAAACTGGATCGGCGCAATTAATCGCTCCCTCATGAATCGGTCACTTTAGGGTTGAAAGCGTCTGTCAGTGTATTATTACCGGTTGCGCGGCGGTTTGTCCGTAAAGCGCGCGTTGCGCAGATGTGAGAAACTACGCGGGAGAAGGACGGAGTGGCAGGGAGAGAGACAGAGTAAGAAACTGAGAGGGAGAGAGAGAGAGAGAGGGGGAGAGAAGAAACCACTGCCGAGGAACTTTCACTCCTTGGTTTGCTCCAATCGTGAGAGCAGTCGTCATCGCACATACATAACTCGCCGATAATCAACTCGTTCGCTCGTTACCTAACTTCCGGTAGAGGACCCCACGGCGCACCGGTTCCCGTTTCGCGATTGGACGTGACTGGACGTGCGGGAGCCCTAAGGGCCTCACGTCCTCGACGCGTTTCATATATTACAACGAATATCACGAGTACGATTCGCGCGGTTGCCCAGACTCCCGCGGAGAGCATCTCCTCCGCCTCTTGTTTACTCAGACGGCTGCGTAATTAACGGTTAAGTACCAGGGAAGCTCATTTTCTGCGCGACTCCCCTGCACAGGAAACCGCCTTCTGCGCAGTAACGCCATCCCGCTCGAATTTCACAGCACAACGGAAATAGCTCCGTCTCAAATCTCGCGTAGCAAAGCGAAACGCCGTATCGTCGATTCGAACAACTTCGAGTATCAAAAATCACTTTATCGAAATTTCCTTAACGCTCAACAACCACTTATATTCAAGACCTCATTTTTCCACGCGTGATTTATGCCCGCAAAAAATAACGATCGGTAACCACGCACAGAGAGAAATTTGTAATTCTTGATGCAGATGCACGATAGAGGAGAGGAGTATCTGCGGTTCTTCAATACGACCGCATTACCGCAAAAGGCTCGCGCCTGAACCGCGCATGAGTTCACATGTTCCGTTTCATCCGCAGACAGTTTTACGACTCGATTTCATTTCGCAGCTTTCAACCCGTCCCCGCATCTACCCCATACTTTTCACCACACGCGGCAAGAATACTAACGACTTCGATCGGGCATTACGCCCTGATGATTTAATAATTGGCGTAATTCATGTATTTACATACCGACCGCAAAAAGCGAACACGCCGGGTCGGCGGAATAAAAATGGCGAGAAAATACTGGTGCGCTGAGCCTCGTAATGGTGTAATCTCGTTAGCCCCATAGAATGTTTATGACGTTTATATGAAGTTTTTACCATTCCGTACAATGTAACAAGCCTGCTGATAATATCACTTAACTATTCCACGTCACGCGGTATCTGCAACTATATCATACCGCGTGCGTAAAAATCGCAGTTTATTGTACGCGATATCTGATGCAGTGTAATCGCTTAATAACTGTATGTTATCTTTTTTATACACTCGCTGCGAGATTCATTTATTTATCACTGCAATAAATACGGCTCAGATGGAAATAATGCACAGCGCTGCGTGTTACGTCGAAGTTGGTAGCGCGATTATTCCATTCATTACCGTGCTCATTCTCCAAGTTGAAATAATATCGACACTGCTAACAATGTACGTATAAATATAAATACGTATATTTCTCCGCATTTTCAGGTCAGGTTTTAAATCCCGATCTGCCTGATCGTCTTTTCAGAATGCGTGGATTTCTAAGAGATGTAAATTTACCTAGATTGTTTTTTATGAAAGCTCAATTTGCATTCCGGTTCGGTGAATAAGTGTGAATTTTGAGGCTGATTTAGGGGACGACTTTAAATCATGAATACAGTTACGCAATGGCTGAATAGGTTCGGAATTTACGACCCACGAATCCAAAATTAGGCTTTAAATTTACCGTTCGCAACATTTTTCGCGGGAAAATATTTCTAACTGTACGCGGCGCATCTGAGTATAAGCGAAATCTGAAAACGGCTTTAAACTGATAAATTTCATGTGGCAAATGATGCTCATGATCATCCATATTGCATGCATAGGAAAGGAGAGCAGTATTGTTCGGTTAAGGTTAGGAAGTTTGTTATTATTATATTACCATGTCGTTGTAATATTAAAAAGGGTCAGACTCGTTTCACGTACATTTATAAATAAACAATGGGATACGCAACTTGGGCGGTTGTAAAGTCCCCGAAGCATGGCAGTGGGCAAACAGTTACGCCTGCTTGTGCCGCATTACATATCTTCGTAAAATGTTTTATATCGCTGCCCTGTGCTCAATATCGCAGAAAGAAATGGAACGAAGAATTTAAGCAAACTTTTAAGCAAAGCGAAGTCACTTTTATAGCGATAACCGTTCTACTTTTCGACTCATCGTCGATTTTATGGTAACAATGGTAACGTTCGGGTTCGTATTTCCGCAGTTTCCCACGGGATGGAAAACGAGCCGAGACGTCGTTTGTCATCGGAGACACATTAGCAGGTACGCATGCTTCGCACGTAAACGGTAGTAGCGTGTTGCTGGCAACAACAAAAGGTGTTCGCCGCGATAGCGACGGTTGGTTCGAGGGTTCCTCCTCTTCCTCCGACGAGGCAGACGTTGAAACAACGGCGATAGACGAGAAGATGTGCAATCACAATTCAGTGCCGTTAACGAGACGTGTAATTAGCAATTGTTACACGGATGCGGGTCGGTGAAACGAGCACCTTTCATTCTCATTCCGCTGTGTCGCCTTTCCCGTTAAGGCGAAACGTCGCGATTTGCACGAGCACGAGAGACGGATCCCTCTCCCTTCCTCATTCCACTCATCAACTCCTTCAAAGACACATTTTACAGTCTACTTGCCGACGCCTTTCTACCTCTTCAACCGAATCGCGAGCCGATCTTCCGGGTTCATTATTCAAATAAGAAACGTACAATTAAACGTACCGTTTTGCAAATCCATCATGCGAACATTTCGCCCTTGCTCGGACGTGTATCACCATTCGACGTTATACACATCTCGCGGCGACACAGCGACAATTTGGTTAAATTCGATCTCGTATAACTGTTTTCGATGGATTTGCATTAACAGGCGATAAACGTTCATCTACGTGGATAATGGAAATGGGTATACACGTTCGTTTCACGTGAGACTTTCTACCAAGCCAAATTATCGTTTGTCACATCAAATTTTTAATGTTTTTATTTACTTTGTTTTTTGGAAAGAGTAATGATATTGTTTCCGTAAAATGTGAATTTTTTAATCTTGCATCACTTCAATGTAAGTGTTTTTGGTTGCAAAAATTCAGTATTTTGAATAATTTATGAATATTACCTAAATACATTTTTAAGAATTTTATTTACACTCATGCCTTAGTGTATCGTTAAATTAATATATTTTACATAATGTGTATTTCTTTCGTTGTAAAACTGCTTACGAATCTATGACTTTATTTTTAATATGAAACGTAGACCACCTGTAGGTAATAATGGAACATATTTTTAATTAATTATATTTAGAAAACAATTTATTTCCGAATTTTTCAGCTTTAAATTTTCAATGATTTTCCTTATTGTCATGAAACAATGTCTAACAAATTAATTTTTACTTAGGTCTAATAGTTAGTTATATGCTAAAAATGTTACAGATAGAACTTATAGTCAATTGTAAACCAAAAATTGATTTAACGTATTCCTCGGTATCCATCAAAGGTGTGGTACTCGATTGTTCACCCAAGAAATGACGAATACGTGAATCAGGTGACATTCCTATACTGCCACATATATAAATTGCCTCTTTTCTAACCGTTATCTTCTTCTGTTTGAACAATGGATGCATAATATTCCATTGAATGGTATTATCTATCCCCTATAAATATCTTCATTTCTTTTTACTTTTGAATGTACACATCACGCATGGTACACTTATTGATACGATATCAGCCATAGAACTTTTCAATGTACTCCTTCACAGTAGAGTGTAAATATTATTGCAACTTGCAAGAAATCTAACATCATTGAATTCAAAAACACTTTCTTAAAAAACATTCTACATTCTACAACATTCTACAAAAAGTGAAACATTATTGGAAAAAGAATAAGAAATGGTGTCTAAGCAGAAATTAGTTCACAATTGATTAGCTCTTCAAGTTTTTATAATTTCATTGCAAAAGTTTCTTCGTAAATTCACAATACATCGTTTGTCAATTTCCAATGTCTCGTCGGAGATCGACCATGTTTTACTACATTGTATACTGTCGCCTGATTGGTTGGTGGTGCACTTTGTAATAAACACGAATGTCCGTTTATATTTTCCTCGCATTTTTCTCCGGCAAATTTCTAGTTCCGTACACGCTGATTAGTGTCGTTCGGTTATTTACATGATTTAAGTGGAACGACGGCAGGCCAGATGACGTAATTCAACATAAAAGCCACTGTAACGCTCCACGTAACAATTTGCTGTGGTCCGTGTAATAATCGGGTAAAAAAATGCTTGAAATGGTTAACCCTTTGGCGCAGATAACAGCTTAGACGCATGACGCTGGCGATAACGGAAGTAATGGATTACGATGGGGTGTGGTGGGGTAGGGGTTGGCCAACATGAATACCTCCGTCGTACATCCCTCGGACGTTTTACCTAATATCTTTACATCACGGTCGCAGGCATGCATTATGCGAAATGAGAGTGGGAACCACGTTTGAACGGGAGCTATAACCACGATCCGCAGTATAATAGCCTAACTAGGGGAATACATAGTCACGACATGTCAAAAATAGATGAAATATAGTCGGCCTTTAAGTAATCGCGGAAATTCTTGAAATTGCTTTAAAATTGTACAAAAAAACATTGCATAGATAAAGCACATCAAGGAATTTTCATTTTCAAGGAATATTTGTAGCGCGTTTATGATTAAAAAGTAATTTATTTTTCAATGAGTGTGTTTAATGAAGTATTTTAATGCAGATAATTAAACTCCGTTCAAAGGAAATCGATAAATTTCCGACCGAAAAGGTTTCGCATGTAAAAGTGTGTAAAAAAGAGGAGTTCGGCTTTTTTGTCCTGTTGTGACAACGACTTCCCTTAAGGATCTACATATGTAAAAGCGCGCCGAGAAAAAAGCCAAGTCCCACTCATAGCGGGCGATAAATTGCGAGAGGCGAAATAGTTTAGGTCGGGATAGCCTAAATTGCTAGGTGGGTTATAGCCGTGGGATCATTAGGCAGTCCGGAGATGTGGTTGGCAGATACGACCAATCCAGACCGACCTATACATCACCGCTTACCAATTAGAAGAGTTGTCTAAGACTGCGAACGGTGCACGTGGGTTGTAAGACTGTGAAAGCCTGACAAGAAGCAGAAAGGTAGGACCTGTTTTGCACCCCTAAACAAGCGAAATACAACACCGGATTCAGGTGTCGCTATTTAAAATCAGATCACCCTCCATTTACATTACATTATCTTCCACTGATAAGAAACCACTTTGGGAAGTAGATTCCGTAATTGAACATAAAATTCGAGTATGTATTCTGATAAAGTTTTGTCATATTGATTACGAAATTTGTTGCTCATCATTTGTTTTACATTGTTAACGAAACTGGTCAGCGATAACTAAATTATAGAGTTATTAGTCAGAAAATGTAGCGTACGTTTTTTCGTATGACCAAGTCAATATCAAAGATAATTACAAATTTTTTTTAA
>JABFPT010000463.1:9526-20300 GCA_022817245.1 Nixonia krombeini | reverse complement strand
CTCGCGGGCGTTTCTACCCCAATGTCCGCGAACAGGAAGTGTATTTTGTTCATAAAACAAATTTATGTGTATGTAAATACTATTTTGCTTAATATTCAATGAGATTTGCAATCGAGGGATAATAAAAATAATAATAATTTAATAATTACATGACTGTTGTGCGAAGATACAATTTTGCTTTGTACGGTGGTAATTTTCTTTTTTGCTTTATTTTAAACACGGGTGATCTGGACATTTCTAAAATTACGAGTATGAAATAATTTGTCTATGGACTGTATGCATGATTTTTAGTAAAGTTACGCACGTAACACAATTAAATTGATTTCTCATAAGAGATAATCAGTTATCTGTTAATAAAAACCACCGAAAGTAAAGTAGTACGGTATAGTTAGAACAATCAGATAAAATAAAATATAAGGTCCAAGTAAAAAAAGGAATATCAAAAATATTTTTCCTTTTCAATATCAAACGGATCTGAATATGATGACGGATAATGCTAAAACATGTTAAAAACATCCAAGAAGAGTAGCAAGTAAATTGCAAAGGTATGTTTTAGTACATAAAGTATAGTTATCGTACAATTACGAGATAGATTACGCATTATTAAACAATGTACCGTAAAAATGAGCAGGTCAATAAATAACCTGAATAATAAATATCCTAAAATGTTCACGGATGCCCGGATTTCTGGAATAACGGGGCGAACGGAAAGCTACAAACAAGCCAACCGTACCGGCGCAGTCTCCGGAGGATATCGTGCGAAATGGGGGAGGTGTCTACCATAAATTGCGATACTTATTCTCAACGATATATTTCCTTAAGAGTATCCATTTCTGAAAGCGAAATATAAGGTACTTAAAAGTAAGTTACGTTTTAAAATAAATTATCACATATTATCTGTCATTCAGTATTAAGGGAAAGAATGAGGGGAATGCAAAGGTCTTCAATTTTTCCACTCGCTGGTAACGACTAAATGTTCTGAATGAATCACGACGTAGTAGCAAAATATTCTGTTGTAGCATTAAACTTTTGGGGAAAGTTGTACCATTTTATTAACATGAAAAAAGTTAACGATTTTGAGGGCATTTGTCAAGGGTGACATGTCCTCGAAAACATTATTAGGTATTTAAAAATGTCTCGTATGATCACAAAAAGTAAGCATAAGTTTCTCATTGTTCCATTTTTAACTTGGCAGAGCAACCACTGAAGGTCGTACTATGATCTACAAAACATTTTTCAGAATCCTATCATATCGCACAGTTTATTGTGATAACGTTTCATCCTCTAAAACTATAAATACCAAACCTGATAACAAGTATGTTTATGAATAATGTGAAACGCAATATATGAATGATTGGGTATATGCATGACACTTGCAGAGCTGCTTTATAAACAGTACATCTCTGAACGATAACAATACATTTCCTTGCCAAAGTGAAATGAATTTACAGCGTATGTTGATAATATCGAATAACTGAAAATATCAATGTACCAAAAACATTGAAATTTAAAAATGCACGTACTCTCGCATAATTTGCATACTTAAAATATTTCACATCGTTCACTTAGCATTTTCTATACTCTAAAATGAGGCGATTGATTTTTTAAAAGCAAGTCTCTTAAAAGTCTCCTGCAATCGAATTCAATCGGAACGAAGGGTCTTGAAAACTCTAGGAAGACCAGTGAAATGTAAATTATCCATTAGACTTATCGATAAACGCGTTCGTCGCGTTGAGCAAACTTGTAATTCCCGAAAACATGAAATTAATTAGAAGTTTCATTTTACGGTGTGTTCGATAGTATCGCATCAGTTTGATTATAACCCGACTATCGGCTCCGATTAATTAATTTGAACGAATATAAATTGGGTCATGGAGAAAATTCGCTGAAGAACGAGTTCACGATGTAGCAAAGTTTAACGGATCGTCCGCGCACAGCGCCGTGGGCGCTTTTCCCATCGCACCATCGCATCACGAGTTATCCGCAAAGTTCATAATACGGATTTCGGCCGAAGATCGAAAATCCCGTCGGTTTATAATACCGCTTTGATTGCATCGGCCTTCGTCATTTCGCGTGTCTACGCTTATGTGTGTATGTACGTGCGGAGCAAATAATCAATGGCGATAATGAACCGAGAAACGGCAGAGTTGGATGTGCGTTCAAAACAACAGATATTGCTTCTGGCCATTGTCAGAAGTTGTCATTTTATTGAAGTAATATCAACTGGCATTTTATATCGCTTTTTCTTTCTATCAAGGAGCATTGCATTGATTCAAACATTACGCCATTTTAGTACCGTTTCGCCTTTTTGTTACTCTTTACATTTTTGTTCATAGTATTTGTTTTTGTTTCGTGTTTCGAGGTATTAATTTCATTGTTTTTATTACCGTATGTAACTGTTTTTAATGTTTCCATTAAGATTCAATAAATGTTTGTGATACTGGTTATGCTGCACTTTGCCGGGTTACGTACAGTGTTTACGTTCCATTATGTTCCAGACTTCCATACGTGTGTATGAAAAATTGTAAAATATCGTTCTAAAGATAACATTTTTCTCAACACATCACGCTGAAGCAGTGTGATATTCCACAGAAAACAGAGTCTACAGTGACTTCCGGTATCATCCAAACCCGACAATACTTTGCAATGAAGCCTTCAGGGCACGTTCTGGAAACTCCATTGCCAAGTGAGACAAAGAGATTTAACCGTTTGATATATCTTGAAAATAATGAAAATATTTTCATTGCGCTTGTGAAAATATTCTTGCGATCAATAAATCTCTTAATAAACCGCGCCACGTTGATGACCTTGAATTGCGAAAAAAGGTAAAACAAATTGGTCCGGTTGCTTTCACAGTTACCGAGAAATATAATTTAAGGGGGTGTAATGTTTCTTTGCAACGTGTTGACAACGCATGTAAAAGAGGTGCATCATCGATTGAACTGGAAGGGAAGTGCGCGAATATCTGTTTACGTGATAAGCTGAGTTTATCGAGTTTGGTAGGTGAACTTAATCACTCAAGACAGCTCATAACGAAAACCTGTTGCCACTCACTCATTTCTCGCGTTATCACATCCGCGTGCGCATATCATCACAGTATGAAAATGAAGTAGTACTAAAAACAGGCGAAACTTATTTCAAATCCAAAATTCAGTCTTGTTCTTGGTTGATTAAGGCAAATGGTTTTCAGTAAGAAATTTTATTCTTCGTATTAGCTTATTTTGATTTCATAAAATTCTTTTTATAAAAAATATTATAATTATTTCATAAAAATTTTTATAGATATGCGCATTGCTATGTAATCGCCAAATACAAGTCACTCTAACTCAATACTATTTTTCCACCGTTACTAATCACGATAAAAAAAAGTATCCAAAATATTCGATAGTATTTGCATCTTCTGCTTACCCTATGGAAAAATTTTTCTTCTAATAAAGCGGGGAAAGAATTGGTATTATATAAGCGAGAAAAAAGGATTTAATATTTACTGAAATACTTTCCTTTAGGTGTAATTTGTTTTACAGTTAACAAGAGGAAATATCAAATACCTATTTAACAGCAACTTTTCTACTGTTTTAATATCTTCTATATTTTCTTGCCAATTAGTGACAGACCTTTGTTGCGAATTGCTTAAGGCTATGGGTAAACCACTATCAGACGTTAGCGTATAAAAGTATTTAAGATTTAGCAAAATACTTTGTTACAAGTAAAAAATGTCCGTTTGACGAACAAATGTAAATGATACTTCTGTTGGGTTTGCAAGCAAATAATTTCGTTTTATTCAGTTTTATTTCACATTAAAAACCGTAATTACTTTCTTGCCAATGCAATGGAACGATATCGACTCAATAGTGATTGTCACACATTAGGATACTTCGTGTACGCCTTTGTCAAGGGAGAATTAAATAGTTAAAATTATATTAATATTATACCATTACCATGTGAAGTAACAACAGCATTAACAGTAACTCTGTTGATGCGACTTGAATTTATTTACATTGGAACATTCATTTATGGTTTATTTTAATTTGTCTACATTAAGATATTTACAAGCAATCGTCGCGGCTTTAAATGAAAAATTACTGTTAATTACTAGTGACTGATACTTTTGTAATGTTAGTGCTTTATTTTTTGAGAGTTAAAAAAATAATTAGATGTCTGGTTAGTTCTGTAATTATTTTACAGTCCTCTATGGGTTTCACGAAGAGTTTTAGCGAATTTTCCAAAACAAAAGGCACCAAAGTTGAAAAAATGTGACGGTTTTTGTTTTTTTTTAAAAAAAGACATAGTCGATAATTCTGCAATTGCCATACAGATTCAGGCTCCTCGGCGCAGCGAGCATCAAATAGCACAAAAAAATGAAAAACTAAATTTTTTGAAAAATTTCAAAGAGTGTTTGTCGTTTAACCTCACCAATTGTCTCCTTTTTCCTCAATATCTCCGTCTCTAATGGCAGGATGTATGAAAATAGGGAGTAATTATTTGTGACGATCAACGTGAGATCTATCTTTTGGTGTGTAAATCAAAGCTGCGAACAAAAATTTATTTTTCGGTATTTTTCCAAAAAGGTACCCCTGCAATTTTTTTCGACAAATCAACTTCGCCTACCAGTTTTGTGTTACACACTAGAAGATAGATCTTGCGTCGGACATCAAGAATAACCTCCCATGTTGTCCCCTGCAACCATTATGAGCAGAGATATTCGGGAAAAAGAGATGAATTGTGGGAGCGTGATCCACCGAATTTTACAGTTTCCACGCTACAACTTTTTTCCATTTAGGAAGGTCAGGCACTGAAATCTTATCCAACGAGTCCAAGTATGCCGATATGAACCAACGATATTGCTTTTAATTATGGTTATGGTACCAACACTTACGGTTTTATCCCCACGATATTTCGGCTTTTTGCAAAAAAAAGCACTCGCAGTCGACATTACCGCGATTGTTTACTTCATAGGAATGTCACTGATATGGCTTTTAACATATTAAAGCGCATTAAAATACTTCTTTGAGGAGAAATCCGTACGTTGGATAAAACGTAACAGTATTACGATTAATTACAATCACTATTATGTAAGCCTTATCAAAATGATATTACATCGTATTGTTATTAGAAGCCTCATATTACATTCCCTAGCGTTAATATCCATCAGGTATTTTGGACAGACCTGTAATTGATTTAGGAGAGAATAATATTTCGTGGATCAGTTGGATTTTCGCATGTCGTGAATCCAGACAGTCCTTTAAAGAGAAATAACGGAAACGGGCGTTATTCGCTTCGGCGGTATATATAGTAGCGAAGAATATCGCAGATGAATGATGAGCAAGGGTGGGGGAAGGCAGAGGTGGCGGGGTGTTTCCGCCCACGGGAAAATAAAAAGTTTACCGCGGAAAAACACCGCGTCAAAGCGTCGCAGTTGACGCTCGTGGGGCTCCAATATGCCCGCGCTTTAACGTATGTACTCAGCTGTTTACGCATACGCGGCCCGACGTGGAAAAATAAACTGTGAATTAATACGCGAAATATGAAAGCCCGACGCAACGTCGAGCAAAACTCTCGCGAGGGGCGGTGTACATTGCGATTTTGACACTTATGGCAGGGAAATTTTTCACGGTTAGAAGTTGGGTTAAGTCACGTTACGTGAAATTAATTCAGATGAGGTTTCAGAATTTCTTGATGAAAAAGGAGTAAGATCGCTATTTATCCGGTGACAATCGCGTTACGAATGCGTGTTTAAGAATCTGACCTGGAAGTTGACCCCGGTTTTATTAAAGTACGCGGAAAGTAAGGGTGGGGGAGGTATTTGACTGTGGATCCCGCATCGGATTTTCTATAAAACTCGACCTTAGGAGGGTTTTTCTCAACAGGTTTCGACCCCGCGTACTCGAATGACAGGAGTTTCATTAAACTTTCTGTGCCGGGGAAACGTTAAACTTGGAAGTTCGAGATCGCGGGGCGAAATGATTTTTCAGACGCGCGCGAGCGGACAACTTCAGACGAAGATAAAACGTTCGCTCGCTTCATTGATAACGAAATAGGAAGCTTCCTGGCTGAGTCAGACACGCTTTATTACAGCGGATCGAAGCCGGATGGAAACGCGCGGTTATTTTCATTTGGTCGAGTGCCGCTGGGGCGTCGTAAATATCACAGGGACACCGTCGATCAAATGGACGCCGGTTCGTCTCCACAACTGGAAATAGAAGTTTGATCAAAATGTTAAAAATTATACATTCGGGATCTGGGTTGCTGAAATAGGATATGTGCATACGAAGACGAACCATAGGACAGATATTTTGCTCACTCCTGTACAATTGTTTTTAGAATATGTCGTGTATTTTGTGTAAATGTAAGCAATATGTTAAAGGTGACGTGAGGAGGTACTGAAATATAACAATGACCTACTTAAATGACAGATCTACTTATACTTTTTTACTTTATTCTTTGGAACCTGAAATAGAGCATTATTAGTTCATTGATAAAGCTGTCCGATAACCGTAATCGAATCGTCTTGTGAATTTAATTATTTTTGGTTAATTTAATTAAGTCAATAATAAAAGTATGTTACGTACAGGATTAAAAAAGAGTCTCTTAGTAAGGTCATATTGCAGCGCTATGCTTTGACCGCATTCTAACCTTATATAACCCTGATTTGACGTTATGTCGTGTACTTTTACTTTTAATTTCAAGTAATGTATCTTCTACACCGCAATGTAGCGTTAGAAATGTATCTGAATAAATTATATTAGAGAAATAAAATTATATTATCTTTTTACTCGAAGTCACAAATCCATAACATTCACTGAATCGTCGTTGCTCACGAATTATTTTGATGGCTAAAAAGTTCCCCAGTACTGAATTATATTAACATAACTTTATTTACAATGGTTAGGTTTTCTAAACTATTATCTGGTAAATCGCTTAATATGCCTTTTGCAGAAACATAGTCATATCATTAAATAACTCAATGGGCTGTGTATCAGTGTTGGTAAAAAATTAAAACAGTTGCTCGCTAATCGATCGTCGTTTACGAAAGGTTAGATACTAAAGCAGGTTCGTGTTTTAATTATGTTCATATTGCGTGACTGGACTGATTCAGGATTGTTCATGGGTTTCTACGTTTTGATCAATCCGAAATCTGGTACGTTATCGGACACGGTTGACGTTTACCAGAAAATGTTGCTTTAAGATAATGAACATTTCTGTAGCGGCTTTGTATACATTAAATGAAATTGAAAATGTAAGTTGAATTTTCGGTATAATTTAATCTTACTCGAATCATAATTATACACTGCGAATGATCGTGATAAAAACACCGAAGGGGTATGTACATTTCTATGGATTAATGATTGCACGTCGCGGTTACTCGACGCATTCAGCTAATGAAAAAAAGGGATTTAGTTGGTAAAAGATATGCAAACTACCCCCAACACCATGCATATTTACGTACACGCGCACATCGCATTTTACATTTCACTCAGTGTTTCAAGATACATTGCAATTAGTTGACGTTGTCAAGAACGTTATGGGCATAATGAGTAAAGTTGATAAATTTTATTCACAACTCCCTTTACGCATTGCGGAATTCAAGAGTCCGCAGTCTCAGGATGCAACTAATTTATCATCTTGTCACATGACACAACCAAGCAAAACTGAGTTCAAAGACTTTGGCCTCTCCCATTGGAAAATCATTACGCGCATTTCAGCAGATAAACATTCTTTTTTCTTACTAATTTTTTTTCATGTAGGTTTTTTTTTATTTTGCTTAAAAATACATATCCGACATGTATTATTGACAAAGGTAATTATTCACAAAGGTAACTTTTTTATAAAATGTATTATTCCTCTATACGTGAAAGTAAATTTTTTAATTGTATATTTCAACTGGCAGATTTGTATATAAATCTTTGATTCGTAACTATATACTTTTTAAATTTGCGTAAATACAGTCGGATATTCCGCGTTTTTTGAAATAATATTTATGCCGTTTGCGAAAATGTGTAGAATAAAGCTCGAATAACTATTTTTATTTTTTGTAAATTTAATTAATTTTACACGTTTGACAACAATGAATTATTTACGCTAATAACAATAAATGGATAATGATTACGTGCTAAGTCAAGTGCAATTACGTGTTTCCTGTATCTCGATATCAGAGGAGAACCGAACTTGACTGAGGAATGTAATAAAGATAGTGTCGTTGCGAAATGTTAATGTACGGTGTGTATAATGGAATTTGGTCGCATACGCAACGTTGTTTTTTCCGCGAAAGATCAAAGAGCTTATTATCTACTCGGTAAAGTACCCTGCGTCGCATCTTCAAAACATGCTGTAGGCGAATTTTCGCTAACATTGCTCCACCGAAATATGACAACCTTCGAGTTTTGTGTTTCAAGCTATGCCGTGTCTGAAGTTGCATGCCGTAGAAATTACCTGTTTAACTCTGTCGCCGATGTGCAGCATTTCTTCTTTTAGATGCGACCTTTTCAATTTAAATAAGCTACGAAGTGGAAGTCAAAGATGCAGGAAACGTGGAAAATGAGAAACGTAAGTAAAAAGCTCGTTAATTAATGCAATTCGGAAGCATCTGTAAATGTATGTAAAGTGAAAAGTAATGTTATTGTGCAAATTCGAAATTAATATAAAAATGTTTACATATTAAAAAAGCAGGGAGTTAAATAGTGACTGTTATAGATGTTTATAAATGCAAAATAAAATTTAGACAATATTAATGCCTCGTCGACCATCCTGACAATTTTAATATTCGAGTTGCGACTGTATTCTTATTTCAGCATACTCTTTTAATGTAAAATATAAATACACACAAAGCATTTTTATTTTCTATATTTGTGCAAAACATCTGCGATCGGGTTTTAACAACTCCAAAGTGAATGAATGATGTGTAATATTGAGAAATAGACATTTTTTTAATGATACAATCCTTAATTCACTGATTATCATTGTAATGAATAGCAGTAAAACAGACGTTTATAACGGATATTTTTTTTTATCCAACAAACTTAGCCGTAAGATTCTTAAAGTAATACGCAGTTCCATTACTTATTTACATACTATCTTTACTACCAGTAAATTATACCTGAATTACACATTGAAAACACATGCCGTTTTATGATACATAAACGTACGCTCCAACGGCTCATTTCAATCTATTAATATGCCTTTATGTTTTAGTAACTTAAATAAGTTGCCTTGAATATCAGCATTAGGAAATTGTAGTTCTTAATGGCGCATGTTGCAAACTAGTTGAAAATTGAGATTTGATCCTACTGCATATCTTACATATATCCATTTTGCATAAATACATGTACTCGTGTTAGCTAATTGTTTTGATTGATCCTTCCTTGTACTTCACCAACTGGGAAAAATGTGTAATAAAATTTAACCATTGATTAAGAAATATATTTTATAATATTAGAATCCTGACTTATTTTTATTTTATTTATTTTCTGAATAAATGAGAATGTACAGGTAATTTATCAGAGAGAATCAGTAGTCACAATTAACATTTGTCAGAACACTTTGTTTCAAGTGTAACTGTTCCCAGTGAGCAAACGGAAATGCCACACGCGGCACCACTTTACACCAATTTTACTACCACTTTAACACCCTATGCGTGCCCTCAACAAGGAAAGATAGTGCTTTCTTTCTTGACCAATAGCTAATTTTACGTGCCTTCCACCACTTTTTTTTTCAACGCCATAAAGTCGTCTTCCTTCGCTCATGCAGATATACAGTGTTTCACACATGATTTCTCAATTTTCCACCACTGCAGAATTTAAAGGTAGGAAAGAGAATGGAGCATTAATTAAAAATGTGCATACGTATACACTAGCCACATTAGTCGCTGTGTGGCGGTTGTTCCCTTATTTTCACAAACCCGGACCATGAATTCCACGTTTGTTAATTAATAAAACTAACTACCGGTCTCAACGCGGCTGTATCGATGGTAGTAAAAAAGCGGTAGCGAAAATAAGTTGGCTACAACAAGAGATTAGTGAATGGCGAGTTGGGATCTTTTACGGTTTACATTAATGCGATGTTACAGAAGAGTCGACTGTTATTAACCGCGGGATGAGTAATTAATTTCTCAGGGAAACGCGTCAGTTGTGCGCGGCGTGTGTCGTACACGTTCGTGCGTGTATGCCGGGTTATCGTTCGTCAGGCGGCAATAAAAGTCGGCACGCGAAGGGACCGACGTCGCTATCGCGATCGTCGTCGGGTAATAATCGCGCACCAGTTTGTCCGGATAAGAGTGAAAGGTCGTCTTCCTACGAGAGGAAGCCGCGTAACGGCTGAATGGTGAGGAGGGAGGGAGATATGGCGACGCCCGGTTTTCCATAAGTATTACAAGGCTGTACTAGCGGCGAGTTGTCGATTGCGAAAGTAGCGCTATAAACAGGTAGAAGAGGTGCTTCGCGGAAAAACAATGGCTCGACGAGCTTGCGAAAATAGTATGGTTAATCATGTCCCAACGTGCTTATGACCATGATATCTTGGCTACTTTCAAAGTTTACAACCATCCTCCCTTTTTTATGTTACTCTCGGCGTACGCTATTCAGTCGTCTAAAAAAAAGCGCGTATTGCGATAACGTAATCATAAATAAGAGTGTACGTTTTACTGACTTTACTGTGTATGTATAAAGGGCTTTATATTTTTCTATAGATAAATGCCTTTACGGGCATTGTTCGTTTAAGAGATCGGATTCAATGACGTCTTAACACGCTTGCATTTTGAGGGAAACGGGACAAGCGGCTA
>JABFPT010000462.1:23277-36075 GCA_022817245.1 Nixonia krombeini | reverse complement strand
TCCGCTCCTTCACTTGCATAAATTTACGCACTGCCTCGTAGTCGACGAAACTTTTGTCACGCACTTTCAATATTACCATTATTAATAATTTGCCACTGAAACTAGGCGCCGACTTTGCGCCGTTGCGAAGACCCTCCGTAATCACTTTATGATCTTTCCATTTTCATCTTTATCTTCTTGCGTTAGACAAGAAAACAAAGCAAAGGACGGAGAAGATCAAACAAAGTTTGCTTCATCAACTTTCCCACTGAAGCGTCAATGGTGAAGTGCTCTGTGTTGAGACAGAGCAGGGACGACCATGCCGTTTTGCTACATGGAAAAAATTGTATCCCTCATTTCCAGCAAGCCGACATACTTCCGTTAATCTCGCTTGCAATAAATAGCCGTACATAATAATGTCGCAGTCATAAACAATGACATATTCCACGAGATATAGCAAATTCGTGCAGAAACGGGGTATACAAATGTTTGCCGACGAAAAGGGGAAAAATGAAATCAATGTCGAGAGGGATGTATAGAACAGCGACGATTCGGATGCTGGTAATGTTGCGAGACGCGAGTATTGCAGAGCTTTACGGTACATTCCTCCGAGACGGCTTTGGAGAGTCGGCGGATAGCGAGCAAGAAACTTCACGGGCCAATAAGTTCATACGCGGGGTAACGTCTAGCCGTTAATAAAATGATCCTCCGTCGAAATAATATAGAATCGTCGTACTGGTATAACGTGCTTCGGCAAAGTGCTGCTTCTATGCAAATTAGAGAAGCCAAACCATGGGACTAAATTTATATCCCGTCCTGCCTGACTGCCGCTCCGACTGTCTGCTTGTCTATCTGTCTCGCGGTCCTGGCGAAGTTCGCCGGACTACGATGAGAGGGAAGGCGAAATTGCAAGGATAATTTGAAAGGAGCTGTAGAATGGATCCCGAGGAAATTCCGATTTCCACGTCTGGGTCCGCGTGACGAGCAAGGGCATTCGCTGCCGGTTGTCGGACTCTTCACCCCCCACTCCTCACCCCTCACACCCCTCACCCGGCCGCCTCCTCCCGCTCGTTGCATCGCCGGCTCAAACTTCCTCTCTCGAGTTTTGCGAAAGTTATCGGGGAACGAGGAACTTGGGCACGCTCCACTCACTCGTACAATACCTCCGCCGGGAGTTTCCAGGGAAATCCCGGGAGAAAACTATCCGTACACATGCCCATAAAGCGTTGTGGGCGGAAGTGACGTGCATAACCGGTATCGGCCGGTTAAATACCACGAGATGCGTGTTTTTCGGCATCTACTTCCTCGGCACTCGCCCTTCGTGAAACAACCCCTCCTCCCCCCGCCCCCCCTTCCAACTACCAATCCGTCAATCTCCAAAGCGGAACAAGAACGATATTCCCTTTCGTTTACCTTTTAATCCGATCCGGATTAAAAGTGATGTTAATGACTCGTGGGCGGGTCGAGTAATTGGCGAAAAAGATTGATTGATATTTTCCTCGGTAGTCGCGGGATAAAAGGACCTCTAATCCGACCCCTCTTTGCATCCCCGTCGACCGGCGTCACCCGAGAATGGCCTTTCACAACTCTTTAACGTTAATCTCTGAAAGAGAAATTTGAAAATATTTTTCTCGCAACCTCTTGGCTACCGCCTAATCCAATAAACGATTTATTGGATTCCTGGATAAATAAAGTCTGCCGCCATATTTCCCGAGATTACCGCTTAACTGACTTTTACGTTATCTTCCCTTCAGGGAAATCTACTTTTTCAAACGCCCTGGATAAATCATTAAGGGCGTCTCGTTATTTATAAATATGCGAGGTGCACCGCAGGCTCGGACCGTACCTGCGTAATGAAACGTTAGAAAAAGTAATAATGTATTAGGAAACTAAGCAGGCAACTCGTTTTACCTTTAATTAATTACGCTCTTAATAAAGGTGAAGTACACGGCGACGCTGAAATGACAGTACCGTGAAACACTGCGGAACTTCGGAAACAAACTTTTAACAGATATCTTCTTTTCGGAAGCGGCGGCGATACCCACTCTTCAATTATAAATTGAATCCAGTCCTCGGAGTCGTGTGCGCGGAGTGTGACCCACATTTCGACGGGCCCATTATACACTCGAACCCTCGAAATCATACACGCGAGCGAGAATACCAGAATTTTCTGTCGATTCCTTCCTACACAGGCTTCGACGGTTGTGATGAACCCGCGACTGAGTTTCCAATTCGTGCTTTATCATAACGCGGAGGAGCTTCAAAGCGATTTGGAAAAACGAGACACACGGTCGAGAAGAGTTTTTCGGACGATCGTTCTTCCGCGAGAAATGCGAGTCCAAATATTTATTACCGTCTACTTGTGTTGGGAAAACAGTACGCGTTTTCGCATTAATTAATTTACTCGCTTAATTATTTATGACGTGAATAAATTAGTTTCTGGACATTATGCGGATAAATTTTCATTATTTTTTTTACCAAATGCTTTATTCTCTATAGACACCACCTTCTTCCTCCAGATTTCCCGACATTGCCGCACCGTTGCATAGCGTTTCTTGCGCATAAACAATTTTCCGATAACGCAATAATTAAAATTTTCACAATTTCCATGCAAACTTTCCCCTGGAAAAATCGCGTTTGTACGCGCGAACAATACCGACGAATACATAATTACCCACGTGTTTCTTCGCGAATTACCTTTGCCGACAATCGCCAATAAATTTCATTACATACCTCAAATCTGTCTGATAATGAGAAGCGATTATAGTATCGAAGTGATGCCGTACGCAAATTGTCATGTGTGTAAAATAGCCCTTCGAATTGGAAAACCATGTTACGTGAAATATCAATTTAATACACCAGTTTTCCGGCGTGCAATTATAACCGTGATAGGTAGATATACGGACGAAATACTGGCATTATAAAGAGAGTATCGGACGGTCGCTACATTCCGCGCGTATTATGCCCAAATAGCCAAACTCATCGGGGGGTTTTGCGTACATCAGAAGCGGGGAAAAATCCTCGCAAAATATATTATCAACTATATGTGTAAACGGCAACATTTGCATACATTTAACATACATAAATCACCGCAGTAGCCCATACACGCATTGAATATCCAATGAACGCATTTTGCATTAATAATATTACCATAATTGCAATACGCGTATAAATATTTAACGAATCCCGGATGCCGAAGACGAACGGAATAAGTGCAAATCCTCGTTACAGCGAGAAAATGACAATCGCGAAGCCAACGATCGAATTGTGCAACGAATGCACGTGTACAAAGGAATTGTCGTATCGTCACCAGCCGATACCAATCACCGGACCGGTTGATCGACTCTGGGAGCAACAATCGCGTGGAAAAATGTCCAAACTGCCTCGATCGCGGCCGACTTTGATCAAATTAATTTCGCGTCAACAGTCGTCCGTTCCAATTAACATTTTTCGGTGCGAGCTCTGTTCAGCCGGCTGTATACCAACCGGCGATAGTCGACGGCGGAAAAACGTAATTACGCGTCGGCGATCGGATTATTGGTTACACGCTACACACGGGCCTGATTAATTAATTCCAGGCGCGCGAGGCTGATTACGCGTAAGCGCATTGTCGGCAAATATGCACGCCGGTGGCACGAGACGCCGCGTCGGCGTGCCGAACCAGTAATTACTTGTCAAATGCTACTTACGAAGTCGCGCGCTAACGCACACCTGCGTACGGTACGGATTCAGTCGACGGGCTAAGTGTTCGCCGATCTGCCGGCCATAAGGGAAAACAATTGCGTCCGCTCGTAAAAACACACGCCAATTACGCGACTCGGCCTTCCGAACCGGGACTCGCGAGCGACGGCCGTCCCAGCTGACGCCTCCGGCCGCCTTTTCGCGCACTACTCCCGCTCCCCTTAGCCGCTCCCCTTCGCCGCGTACCCACCGCTCCGGACCACCCGGTGCGAAATGCGGCCGCGAGCGTCGCTCTCACCGGGCGCGTGGCTGTGCAACGTGCGAGCACGTGGCGTGCGCGGCCGCGTACGAACGGCGAGTCGCTCGGCGTTCGAGGCGAGACCGGACTCGGCGAACTACTGAATTCGAGGAGCGCGGCGCACCGGCGCGATGTAAAGCTCGAGTGACTCCGGCGCCGCTGCGGGCGCACGGTGGGGCGAGCCGTCAATTTCGCGAAAACGAGAGGGAATTTGGACATTTCGGGAGCGAGTTGCACGCGCCGGGAATCTTTTCAACGGCGGGCCACCTTCCCTGGGAAATTGGCACGACGCTCCGCTGCGAGGAGACCCCTTCCCCCCCCCCTCCGCTCTCCTTGTCCCGTAACGTCTCTCGCCACCGAATGCTCCCGCGCCAATTTCACAATACGGCCTTTCGCATTTGCGAAACAACCTTCGAGGTTCCGACTGCCAGTCGCGAATCTCGCCGCGGTCAAGCCTGCCGCCCCCGCCGACACGCTGCACACTCTTTTCTAAGCGTAACTTTTTCCCAGCTTTCTTCCCGCGAATAATCAATGCCCCCCTTCATTGTTTTTATTGTGCGGTTTTTCAACGCAAAAACTAGTTCGCTTCTCATCGCTCGCGATCAAGCAGATCTTTTGTTCGTGGTCCCAACCGAAAATTCTACATTTCAACCCCCCCCCCTTTCACTGTACCTCGCCCAATAGTCAGTAACTGTTAATAGCTGACGAGTTGTGCAATCGATACAAAGTATAAACCCATCTCGCAATTAAGTCCACTTCCATCGAACGTTCGGCTACACGTTTCTGCGCAATTACGCAATCGAGTTTTCAGCGGGGGTGTAGCAGCCGAGCCAAGTAAAAATCGAGAACGCCTGGCGAAGAAGAATCGAATCAACGGCGCGAACGCTTTTCAGTGAATTTTGTACTTTCGGGCGTTTAATCGCCGAAAGAATAATGAGTATTAGGAAATAAGAGAAATGGGCGGCCCGGTATTGACCCGATCTTGGTCATCGCTCTCGCGCTTCCCGATACGAAAAAGTGCTCTCTTCTCGCCCGCCATTTTTTACCGGCTTGTCCGGGGCAACAAAGTTGAACGGATTACTCGTGGCGTATGCAATTAGCGGGGATCGATGAAATTAACGATTACCTCTTTTCTCGACCCGACGTGAAAGGTCATCCTCGTGCAGAATGCACATTCGTGTGTCGCAAGAAGTCACGGGAAATGACGGTTCTCGATATCGACGATATATCGCGGACGATCCGGTTCACTGTCGCGCAAAATAAAGATAAACGGAATAAAATGAAATTCGCTATTTTCGTCCGCCGAGCGAAACCTCCGGAATAATATACGCTATAAATACACGCGTGTATAAAAGCACATGTAAATACGAATCGCGGATTCATTACCGCACTCAGCGCGATTTTCCGTGGTTTGAGGAAAAAAAGGGCAGCTGGGGGCAACCGTGTTAATTGAACTCATCGTCCGGCGTATTATTCGAATTCCTCAAACATGCCCTAAATAAACGCGTGGCGATCGTACGAACTGAGGATTCGTGTTACACGAGCCTGATTGGTAAAATTGCATCGACAAAATACGCGCGTTAATTAATCGAAATAAAATTCGGCCGATTTTGATGAAATAAATTGCACCGGTGATTCCGACTCGCCGACGTATACGAGTTGATGAATACCGATCGCTGCGAGGTAATTTGTTGAAAACTGTTTTTTTCGCGTGCAGATATTTTCGGGAAATCGGGTCACGTAAATGTGTCCGAAATATGCCCAAAATGAGGATAAGCCCGGCGATAGCCGTGTTGCAAGCTTTCGCGTACAGCTTCAGTTGCATCGGGTCTTATCAAGAAGCAGCATAGTATCGCCGTTACAATAACCCTGCGTTCCTTATCGGCCTTTCTACAACCTCGGGATACTCGCCCTGCACCTACCAATAACGACGCTTCCCCGGCATAATCGTGCCACGTGATCGATACGAGACCTCCTATTCCCCACATCGCTGCGTTTACGTCGCACCGCGTTTGTACCGATTCCGCGACCCAGACGTTCACATCATCGCGGTAATTTACATTCCGGAGGGTGGTAAACATTGCGATTCACCGTTTACCCCGCATTATCATTCCTGTAATAACCTTCAACGAGAACGAGGGACTCGGGTTATGGCGGCAGTAAAGTTTTTTCCGCGACGGGAAACCGCGACTCCGGCAATTGTTGCTTCGGGGAAGAGAATCTAGGGAGGAGGGGGGGAGAGAGCGTTGACAGAAGGAAAAGGCGCAAGGCGGACGGCGAAACGTTTCCGCCCCGCGTCCCATTGACGGACGCCCTCGCATTTTTCCCAGGGATTCATACCCGCGCTAGACGACAATCCTCGTCTCGTTCGGCGGGGGCCCGCAACGAGCGGCGCAACTGCCGCTTGGCAAAACACCTCCGGGGCGAGAAAAAAAAATTAATTTCCGTTCCCTCGGGCGTTCTTATCCAGATGGTGCGCGTCTCTGCGCGAGCACTGGCGATCTCCTCGGAGAGGGTATTAGGAGCGCGGGTTATGAGGCGAGGGGTGGCGGGGCACGCGGCGAGCATTATCGCCGGTAGATCCTCACGACCCGGATTACGGGTGGACATTTCGACTCGACCCGGGATAGTTTCGTACTCGCACTTTATCGCGAACGTGGTATAACTCGGGAAGCAAAGGCGGCGCTGGAGGGTCGACGAGGGTGGCGGCTGGGACAGGGGGGAGAGAGCAGCGGCTACAGGGAATGGTCGAAAGGGAGGGGAGGGGATATGCAGCGACTATGCCAGAATCACGGACGACGAGGGAGGAAATTCCGAAAGTTCCGCTAAGTTTTATGCCGCGCGCGCTAAGATTTCGTCGTTTCCTGTTCCGACCTGACTCCTTCTCGTTATCCAATGGTGCAAGGTAAGCCAAGGCGTACGTGGCTGTCCTTGCCGAGAAGCGCGCATCGTCCGAGCCGGTTCCCTCTACCTCCTTTCCTCCCTACCCGCCTTTTCCTTTCATCCAATTATGTTTCTAGACATACTAGCCGCGAGTCATCGAAGGCTTCGGCAACTTTGCCTTTTTCCACAGGACCAATCGCGTTGTCCGATCGGCGATCGTCGATTTATTTGCCGTCGTAACGAATCCGATCAGACCCATTTGACCGTGATGGGTCGCTCACGCACGACGCGCCGTTTAAATATAGCGGAGAATAAAAAAAAACGCGTGGAATTGTCTATTTAACCCAACCTAACCTCGCCTAATAAAACTACCAATGAGATTGGCCGTGGCGACGCGACTAAACGCATACGCGCTGCATAAGCGTGAAATCAATTTCCGGGTGAAGTGGGTCAGGCGTTTGTTGCCTGCTGAAAGGCGATATTAAACGAATAGCCAAGTAACTTTTCCATTTGTGGATCCCGAAAAACATCTCTTTACCGCAATTTTTAAACTTTACAAACGTTCTAATCGATCGGGCACGGTAATGGAAATGGGGTAGAAAAAAATTTGAGTTACAAACTTTCCAACTCCGCACTTCGAACTTCGTTCCTCCAGCTTACCGGGAAACTTTTAAAATCAATGGAAAGGGTTATTTTCGTGTCTGCGGATTTGGACGAATTCCGAGTTCGCTTCTCAGGCTACTTTCGAATTCGAAACGGTTCCGCGGAGATCGGCGGAGTTCGCCATTTCTCGATCTAACGACATTAACGAGACTATTAAACCTTCCGCGGACCCTGCCGATTAATTCGGCGTTTCCCCCAAGTCGCCGGGTAAGAAGGGGTTAGGCGGATCTGATGCGCAATCCCCGTGTTGTTCTCCCCGGTGACTCTTGACGAAACTTGTCGCGCAATTTGCGCGGACTATATTTCACGGTGTATCGCAGCGTGAGGCAACTTTTCCTTAATACTGGCCCATCGCCAACTTCAATAGCTCGGCGAGGAAACTAAAAATAAGTAAATGATTCCAGGCAAACACAATTTATAGGAGCTTCGTGCGAGCGGGCAACCGGCAAGGACCGGTTATTACCGCCATCGGATACGAAAGCAATTAAGCCCGATCTGGAGCTCGTAACCGCGCGATGGAAAAAAGTCAACGTATCCGCGCGTCCGCGGCAGGGCGCGGAAAACCCGACGGTAATCTCTTCTTCCCCTCATTAACCGTCGACGACTAATAAATCCGCGTGAACTAATTGCCCGTCGCAATTTGTCTCCTAATCAATGTGGATAAATCTCGCGCATCGACGTCCCTCGAAGCCACCTACACCGCGGCGAGCGCGCGCGCGTATCTCGCACCGTTACGCTCGCACACGAGCGATCGCGCAATAACAACGATTGCGAGTGTTCCTCTCGCATGGCCGACTCTCGATATTTCCTATCGAGCGCGGAATTTGCACTTCGTTTGCCCGATGATATTACGCCGATAGAAAAACGCCGAGCTTCATCGCCGCGGCTGCGTTCCATTGGCCACGCCGGCCGCAAGGTTATTTGTCCCGGCGTGCGGCTCGTTTATTCATACGAGTGTCGACGAACGCCGCGCGTGTACGCGACACCGGCTGTGAAAAATGGGCGACAAAAGGCCGCTGCTGCAAGACGGTGACCGAGTCACCGACAATGCTCCACTTGACAAATGCCGTGGCGCGCGCGTCAACTATGCACGCGGATTTTTCGCAGTCGACGCGTCTTCCTTTTTTCCATTAGCTTAGATTACTGGATTCCATCCCGTGGCTTTACCGTGGTAGGGGTGAAAAGGGATGAAACGGCGCGCGGCGGAGGACTTATATACGGAAAGTCGTGCAACAGCCAGGCATAGGTGGCGTTGGGGTGGCGGTAGGGTGGCGTTGGGGCGGCAGCCATTGTCGCGGAAATTCGCGCATTTTCTTGCGGAAGTAAAGCGGCGTGTATCGCGAACTTTCATTGGAGCGGGTCGGAACGCTCCTGCGGCAATCGGCGTGCATGCCAAATTACCCCGTTCAAAGTTTCGATTTAATTTCAATCTCGGGGAATACGCTTGTTGTTAATCGTGCACGTGACTTTGACAAAAATGATAGAAACCGTAACCTGGGTCTCGTACTACGAAACCCGCGCCGTATTACCCCGCGTTCCAAACTCTCCGTACCGAATTACCCCACGTTTCAAGACCGATCGGGCGTACGATAATTTTCAAATCCGAGCTTGAGTTTAAATAAAGCAAAGTACAGCGCTCACTTCGGCGGTGGTTGAAAAGCCGAGCTGCGCATAAAAAGATCCTGGTTAAATGGCAAGTGAGTTTTTGGTACGATAATGGAACTTCCTACTCTCGTAATTTCAAAGTTACTGCCTTCTCATAAAGCACGGGTTAAAACCGGCGCGAATAGCCGGCCGCCTCGTCCTGCATCATTGGAGAGAGAATCATCGTGTCATCGCATAACGCGTCCGACCGGACGGAAGAGAAGAATGAAGCTCGGTGAGACCGCCGTCGGGAAAGTTGCAGGCGGTACTGCCGCGTCAGAATCCCAGTGGCGGCTGCGAAATTATGACGGCCGCCGCCGGATCGGCGGGATCGGGCAGGATCTTCCATCTATATCGATGCGACCCCGCGGCGCTACCGCCTCGCCGTTAAAAACGACCCGCCATTTGTTAAAGAGTTTCGCGCAATTTCAATCGGCTGTATATCCCGTCGGATAAGAGATTCCGCCCCGGTCGCCGCGCTTTCTCGCCTGGCTGCCGTCTCCAAGTTTTTCAATTACCCGTGGGAGCGAGCCGGGCTTGCGATCGTTCCGTTCATTTTCATACCCCGTCATTGGCTGAACATGAGAGTCGGTGTAAATATAACAACGAACTAATACACGTGCGAGTGGGAATGCAAAATGGAGCTAAGTACGCTCCGATACGCCAATTTTTTTACACCCCAGTTACCCACAGCAACCCCGCGTTCGGTATTACTGTAACGTCTGATATGGATGGGAGCAAATCACTGAAATAACCGCTGTTCGTGTTCGATACACATATATATATATTTAATCGTTCATAACTGAACAAATTCCTCTATAGAAATAACATTGAAATATTGTAACAGAATAAAAGAGGAAGCTTACATTGAAGCTTAATGTTTTTCAATGAACATACGGTACACTGTTCCTCGACGAACGAGAGAAATACACGGCTTTAACTCATTTACTGGTACGTACTGTACACGTACGCTCAATTTTCAAAAGGTGTACGAGCCAGTTCTTTCCAAAGCGGTATATTTAATTAGCCTCTGCAACTTTTCAGAAATTCCTAATAAACTCATCTTATTGTATTGTATAAACTGTCTTCATGCAAATACGCCACACTTTTTGCGTAATCGTCAATCCCGACCCTGATTTGTAACTGGTATTCGCAGTTTGACTCTTTCATCTTGTTTGCAACGTTCATCTGGGAAGTATAGGGACCTTTAAGTTCTCCGCGAGACAAAGGTAAAATCCCAAGTGCCTTTTTCCAGCTGAGCCGACTTTCGTACGACTTCTTCACTACGGTGAAGAATCTTGGCATACACCGGTCTCGCTCCACTGCAAGATAAATACTAAGACTAGAGCATCCTTATCAGTATCTTCGTATAACGCTGTCAAGTATCAGCCGCCTTTTGTTTACAGCAGCTCTTCAAAGAATCACAATAATCCTTCAGGGAACGACCGAAGCAGAATGCAACATCTACTCCCGAAAGTCGGCTTCGACTCTGCCAACGAAGACGCTTTCTTTGTTGCACGGGCGAATGCTGTATTCGCTAATTTGAGCGAATTATTCGCAGCGTCGTGTCGCGACAAGTTCTGAAATTGCAGCCAAAAGGGAGGATCTGCGACCCAGCGAGGAACAATGGGAAGGCCGCGGTGACGTTTTTCGCATGGAAAAACGATAGTTTCGTCGTCGACGCTCCGTCGAGGCCGATTGATAATTGCGACGGTCGCCGACGCCAGTCAAGTCGCCTTTGCCACTCCGTCGCCGTCTAGCGAACTCGTCGGGGACAATGCGCGGGCCGGCGTTAGGCGAATTCGAATAGGGACGAAGGCCAAGCACGGCTGGCGTGTCGAGTTGCGTCGTCTCACGACTTTGATTATAAATCGCATTGTGTTACCACGACACGACGAATATACGCTCCATCGCCACTGTGAGTCCGCCAAGTCGGCCATCGACGATGTCGAAATCCAGAGCCTCGTTCGCCGTTTCCTCGCCTCGTCGTTCACGCTCGAGTGGGGAGGAGTGAAAAACCGAATGTGGGTACGTATACGTGTTTGTATGTTTGTGTGTGTGTGTGTGGGCAAGTGGGTGGTTGGGCGTGGGTCTGTTTGAGAGAAAAAGAGAGAGAAATTTCAAAGAGAATGAGGGGAGAGGGAAAGAAATCCTCCGCGGCGGTACGTGTCCCGCATATTCCCCGAATTAATGCGAGGTCTGAAATATTCGATAACTTTAACAATATCTCGTTTAAAATTATTACCATTATACATATATCGAGTTCGGGAAGAAATACGGCGTTGGGAAAAGTTCCGCTATCCTCCAACTTGGCTAAGAAAACGGCGAGAAATTCATAAATAAGTGTAAATTAAATTTCGATGATATTTCGGCGAGGCGGCGGCAGCTCCCGGGATTTATCTTGTCGCGTTCGTTACCATAATTCGCTGATAAATCAGCGACTCGCGATCCCCTTAATACGCCGGACAAAAAGTCGGCGGAATCAAATTCCCGCGACTCGGCGCTGCGGACGCGGCCGGGTGTTCGACGGCGGCGAGAACTTGTTTATAATTAATCAGGCAACAGTTTCGCTCGGGCAATAACGAAGAATTCCGTCTAAAGTTTCAATTAACCGAAGCTCGTCCAGTTCGATCAGGAAGAAACTTCCACGCCGTTGCGCGACGTTGCGTATTGCGCCATTCGGCGAATTAAAACATCGAATCGGTCATTCCTCCGCGTCGCCGGCTAAGTAATTGTCAATTGTCGTTTCCCGAACAAATGCATTTCCGCCGTTGCGTAAAACCCGTAGACGGCGCTTTGACGATGACCTGGAGGGTAGGGTGGGGAGGAGGGCGGGGAGGGTAAAAGAAGTTGACAAAGAGAGTAAGAGGGAGGAGGGAACGAGATGGAAGAGACGGTGATGTTCGTGACGCAGACGCGGTTAATACACGGCAGTTGATATCGAACGCGATGAAAACGCTCCTATTAACGAAGCTTACAAAACGTCGCGCCGGCTCGTTTCCTCTGACCGTAGCGCCGTCGCGATGAAGGCCGGTGGCACTTCGTTACCTCTAACGGCATGCGATTTCGAGTATCATTGCATCGGCTTAAATGAATTTCCCTAATGAGCCGTGTAAAGCCACGCGAAAATTTAAATTAGATACTCGCACATAATAGGGATTTACTCTGTTTAACCGAATGGGGTGCAAAATTCCGACCACCATTATTAAACGAACTCATTGTCCGCATTACGATAAATGTACGAGGTTCTTGCGCATTTTCCATTCGCCGCGTGTATATTAAATATTAGAACCGCCGCGTCGTGAAATACACGTCGGCCTCGTCGCGCCCGTTGTTTTATTCCGAATTCAAATGCGCCTTGATACATTTTTCCTACTGGGATTTATCATCCGCGCCGCGGGAGCCGCGCCGCCGCTTAATCGTCGCCCATCAGATGCCGACTCGCGGCCGTCATTCGTTCCACGAGAATCGTCACCGACGAACCGATTTCGAAGCTGGTCGTAATTAAGCGAACACGAGACACCGTTCCGCGCAATTCAATTGCGATCGAGATGTCTGAAATTGAAAATTGATATGCGACGGGTGAAACGTCAACCGAGTTACGATTATCAATAATTAGCCTCGAATCGTACCGCCGAGTTTGACAATAT
>JABFPT010000462.1:11623-23177 GCA_022817245.1 Nixonia krombeini | reverse complement strand
ACAAACTCGACCGAGTAAACAGCTCGATATGACAAACGAAGCTTTTAATATTCCCTCGTTTATCAACTGTCATTAACGTTTATTCGTCAACACGTAATCGTCTTGACCAAACGTAATCGAATACAGATTTCCGTTATATAAATAAGACGTCTATCGATGAAAGTCGCGCCGGTGAACTTTTCCAGTGACAAATGAACGTAATTGTATTATTTAACGGGCTTGACTAAAATTATCCGGCAATAGAGCGCAAAGGAGGGAAAAGAGACGTGTTGATACAACGATGCAAGGTCCACGTTTGAAACCAAAGATCGTATTTACGCGTTGCAAATGATACCCGCTCTTTTTCCTCGTGAAAAGTCGGTGGAAAAAAATCCGCTCAAAATGGGAAAATTGATGAGCTCGGCAGTGAAAATATTTCACTTACCAGTGCCGGGGAAAAAAGTAAAATGGCGAGGCTTGATTTATGAAAGTCCAGAATCGCGAAGCGTGAATTAACGAAAGAAAAATTCGCATCGTAACGTGGTTCGCCGGGTCCAATTAATCGCGCAAAACCGAAGAAACTGATAGAGGAACGGGAGCCTCTGGAAAGTGTAGTGACCCGTCGCGCTCGAGAGATCGGTAATGCGAAACCGGTCTGTTGAACAGCGACGACAAAATTGGCGCTGCCTCGTCACGAGTCGAAAATGTTTCCCGTTAATGTTTCATAACTGCGAAATAATTTGACTCCGGTTAAGGGGACCATGATTGCCTTTCGATTCATTGCAAATTTATATTAATCCACCTCGTGCCGTCGAATTACTTTCCGTCGTCTACACCACTGTTCACTTAACGTTCGATTAATTAATTACGCCGCGTTTAATTACGCTACACCTCCGACCGCCGACTAATTTCATCGCGACGGAGTATTGGCAAGACGGATCGGAATTAACGGGCGTGTATCGCGAACAAAGAAAAAGAGGGACTGGATTACGCCGGTCGTGTCGCGAATCCTGCAAAGCGGGCCATTTCTCCATCGGTAGGAAATTCAACGGATATGTGGGAATTCATTCGCCGGCAAATGTCTTCGCCGATGACTCCATTTGCCCCCGCGTGCAGGACAATGATCGAACAAACGTAAACATCCGCGCAATTTCGACTTTATATCGGCACGCATCTCGGAAATTTACACTCGATGCCGCCGACTGGCAACAAGTCGCGGTTGTAAACATTGACGACTCCGTCGGGCGAAAAACCGGATGGTGTTTCGTGCTGGATGTCCCGGGATTGTAAAAACGGAGATAAAACGTTGCCGAATGTTCGCCGTGTGACGCAACATTAAAACCGAGTACGGATGAAAAGTGTGCAGGGGATCAGGACTCTGCTTATTGGCCGATTACCGGTGCACGGGAAACGTTATTGACCAATGAACTATTTGTCAGAAACGAGAGCGCCGTCGTTTCGCGGATATCACCTCTTTTATTTACCTCGGAGCTTTAATCTCGATTCGAAAGCTCCTTTGGATTCGAACGTGTTGGAGAAAGACGTTCCGGTTAGAGGCGCACGTACGCGCACACAACTGACGATTCGGTGACCAAAATTAATTGGCACCGTCGACGTATAGTACCCAAAAGTTCTAATGCGACGAAAAAGTTGCGCAACGGGGAAATACGAATCGATTCGTCGGCGAACACGCGACCATTAAGCGTATTTAGCGTCTTCGGTCTGTAACGCGAAAAAGGCGAATTGAAGGCTGCGTCCGGCCGATTCGCCATAAACGGCCGACGCGGCTGCATTTTCGCAAAGCCGTGGTCGTATAAAAGCCCATCTCTCGGGTTATAAATACGTGACGTCACGTGCATTAACGTCATACCGTCCACTCCGCGCCAGTCTTTATTTAGCCCGGCGGGTGAGCAGGGGGTGGAAGTGGGGAAGGGTATATACGGTATACTGAATAACATACAAGTGTCGCGGCGGAGCCATCTAAATATCACATCGGTCGGTCAACCGCGTGAATATTTCACGTCCATGGTACTTTCAAACGGCGTCGACGGCGACGGTGACGGTGGTCGTTGTATCGGTCGTTGGCTGACGCGGCCAAATTTCGCTCCTGCGAGCGAACGTGCTCCACCGAGTCGAGCAGTGGCGCGTAGTTGCGGTGGCCGACGCGGCTACGTGCCGCGGCCGGGGACGAAGGCGACGTCAGCGACACGGTCGACGGCGGAAACTCATGGACGCGTATTCTCCTACGCTCGCTTGTTATGCGAAACTATACTCCAGTCTCGAAGACACTTCACGGTTCATTTACCTCTGCCTGTCGAGCGAACGGGGCGCCTCGGCAATTTTGAAAACGGCCGCCGGAATCCCCTACAAATCCCGCCGACACGGCGAAGAGCAAGCCCGGCAATCAATTCTCCGTCGAGTGTACGGATTGTTACTGGGATACGGATCGAATCGCCGAATTATTCTGGCCTAACTGTACTTTTGCGTCGAGAAATTTTTCTCGATTATACGGAATACATACTGACGGAACAGGATCTTTTTGCGAATAATTATCTCTTTTGCTACCACGGGCGTATATATACGCTCTTCCTGACGCATTCTTTGGGTTCTAAAGGCGTGTATATACGCCCATCGAGAAATGTACTTCTTATATAACGATCAACGCAAAGTACACGTGTCCTGGTGCGTTCTACGATAACATACCTCCGGCCATCCTCGCCGTCGCGACAATATAAAACAAAGACGATTCAAACCTCGCGTGGCCCAACGCCGCAAAGCGTCTCTGTTTGTTTCGGCGGCAGGGAACCGCACCGTCTGCAACGGCCTATCTACACACTGCATTGTAATCACCGCTGAAAAAGTACTCTTGTCAGGAGATAATCAGTCCTCGTTTCACGCTTACGGAGAGACTGTTAAGAAAAGCAACGGCGCTGAATCGCGTTGCCGTCCGTCGAAACAACGAGAAGTCGCAACGTCGGCTGATTTGCAATGTACATCGGGCCGACTGTTTGTAACGGAGTTACAGAAGTATCCGTTTCGCAAAATTGGCAAAGTTTCGCCGGTCAGAGTAGCCCATTAGGCCTGCGTTATATAATTTACGCCGACGGAGAGCAACTCGCAAGCCGAATACGCGAATATCGCATTGTAGCTACGCCCGACGGCGAACGCCAACTCCGTCGATTCGATTGTTCGCATGGTTCGGCTTGGAGGTAGAGAGCGTCGGGAAAAAAAAAGAAATGCAAGACATTCTGAAAAGAAATGTTTACAAATCGTCGTCGGTAGCAGCCGTCGCGACGCTCGCGCAATTGAATTTGCGGGTACGTCGAAATGCAGCATTAAGGGGGGATAAAGTACGACATATTTTATTTGGCCGGATGATGAATTATTGAAACACAACGGTTTATTGAATTCGATGAAGGATTCGAGCAGGTCGGGAAGGCAGCGAGAAGGGATGACAGATACAATCTCACAATGGGAACGGCGAATAAAAGGCGGAACTTTGTTACGAGATGGATATGAAAGTTTTATTTCACGGAGGGAGCTTCTTATATTGATAGTTTTCCCATGAAACTTTGCTCATTATTAGATACGAGGCATTAAATTGAGAATAAGTCCTCCGACAGCGTTTTTATTTATCCAACGGACACCAGGGAAATTTAAGTGGCCACGTGACATATCCTCGTCTGAAGCGCGCCTGTGCCGTGCCTTTATTTAATTAGTTCCCGAAGTCTACAGAAATGACGCGAACGAAAAATGAGTAATAAATTCTAGGAAATAAAAAATCCAAACTGCACCGTGATTCAAGATTTTTCACAAGCTTTCTCTCTCCCTCTCTCTCTTACACACACACACATACACCGTTAAAAAGTATTCCTTAAGAGAGGAAACCACTTCGAGTCGGCGAACCCGTAACGCCCCCACCCCACCCCCCACGCCCCGCTACTTTTTCCTTCCTCGAAGAAATATCATTATTATTTTCAATAATATTCGCCGACGTTGGTCGAAAGGAATAAAAACTGGAACTTATGTACCATAAAATATAGACAATGTTTTCTTTGTCAAAGTAAGGCGTCTGGCAAAAAGTACGCGACTGCGGGAAAATACGAGCGGAATGGTACGTCGCCAAGTCGTGACGTCAAACAAGTCGATGGTTCCAATTTCGCTATAATCCCCACGAATTGAATTTATCGCTCGCGACGCATACTCGCTGTAACGATCAAACGTTATCACGAAATAATCAATCTTTTTAAATCGCTGCGAGGCCGCGATTCTTGTAATTAACGAGCCGCGCTCCGCCGATTCGAAAATCAATTTGAGAGGGAACTTTCCGCGGCTACTTGTCGACTCCCGTGGGACAATTATGCCGCACGGCTTGCATGAGACATCGCTGATTTTTCAAACTCCCGAAACATTATTCGAACGTTGCTGGAATGTCGGTGGAACGTTGCGTTGGGTAAAGCGCGTAACGAAATCTTTCGCCGTCCGAAGACCGAAATTCGCGGTCAAAAGCCACCGCAGCGCGCTTAGCCTCGACGTTAAGTAATTTCCATCGTCAAAGAACATCGCGCGAAATTCACGCGCAAAAAACTGTAAAGCGTAGCCCATTCGAAGCCGAGCCCTTTTATCCCTTTTGCGAGAATCAAGCGCGTTTCGAGCCTCGGATGTTCGTTACCCTGCACGCGAGATTCCGTCACTTGTGACCGTTAAACACACGCTCGGTACTTAAATAATGCCGCGTACAAATACCGATGTATAACGTCGTGGTTGGTTTATCGATCGCGCCCCGGTGATTTATCATTGCGAATTGATTCGTGGTTGTATTTCCGCGAGAATTATGCACTCGCTCGACACCGCGTATTTGCATTTGTTGAGCAACGGCGGTTCGACAGTTACGCGTTTTCTCCGGCTAATCGAACATTTTTTTTCCACTCGGCGATCACGCCGCAAGTGAAAAAAAAAAAAGAAACGAGCAGCGAATATTGCAAGTGAATTGTCGAGAAGTAAAGTCTCGAGTGTTTGAATGGCGGAGAGGTAAAGTCGAGGTAAAGTAACTCGTACCGATTTTCCGCGGACGGTCAAGATCGACGATGCAAACGTGAAAAAATGTCATCGGTAGCGCGAAAAATCTGCCGATGGTTTCTCATGGACAAACCTCCGTCAAAAACGCTAGTTTTCAGGATTTCGTCATTCCCTGGCTCTTGGCCATTAAAATGGTAATTCTCGTAATGAAAGTTTACTCGCTGAATATGAACTCGATTTGCATAGAAATTGTATGACACATTATTTTCCAAATCAATAAATGCGGGAAATGGCACGATCTTTCGATACACGTAACGAGGTCAGCCGTGCTCGTCGAGTTGCCATCGATCGGTTCGATTAAATTAACGGCAAGTAGTCGAATAATTTTTGCATGGCGCGCCGAAACATGCGCGACGATGCCAGCCAGTTCCAAAACGAATGAAAACCCACACTCACGATTGTTCTTAGACTACGGTGCATTTCCACATCCCGCGTATACAGCAACGGACTTGCGCGAACGATGTTTTCGGGGTCGTGACAGACGGGCCGAAAAATCTGGAGCGACGGCATATGCATAATTCACGCTGTTTATTATCCGCGATATCACAGTCGCTGCATTACCATTGATATGGAACTGAAACAACGTACAACCACGTTCCTCCTTATCGCCATCTGTCCCAGCTCGGACGCCACCCCTAAAATACCCCTCGCTCTATTTCAAATAAATATAGCCGTATTTTCCCGAGCAAGTCCGAAGTGCAAAAAACTCGGGCAGCTGCGATTAAGCGAAAGCTATTTGTACGAATTACTTTTTCCTCTCGGTGCATTCAGACAACAATATGTATACAATTGCGATTCCGTGTAGTGTAGCGTAATGTACTCTCGGAGCGATAGGTCGATAGGTGCAATAAAGAGTCCGACAGTCTATCTAGCCTGAAAAGACTGCTGCGGCGCGCTCTACAGCTGCATTTGCCGGATTGCAAAACGCTATCTCCGTCTCTCTTCCCTAAGTCCTCGTGGATTTATACGCAAACTCGATGAATTATTTAACCATTGGAAAAACAAAGCGGGACGAGTGGAAAAAAAGTATGGAAACGCGTGTTTCGAACGTCGAGGAATAGCAGCGGAAAAATAACCGCCGGGACGCTGTCCCGTCGCGGAAACACCGCCGCGACGGATTTATCAGCGATGGTGTGTCGCGATACGAGTCGACAAAGGTGTCGCATCCGACCGTACTTCTTTTTTTTCTTTTTTGTTCACTCTCCCATCATAATACGTTTTTCCCGCCCGTTTTTCGCTAATTGCCAATCCTCGCGGCGGGAATTATCGCGGAATAATACTCGCGACCAGACAGAGATGCGTACTCGGGAGAATCTCGAGGTTAGATTAGGTTAGGGGACTCTCGCGCGCGCGAACTTCGAGACGCAGTCATTTAAAGTGTCCTCCTTTCACGGTATCCCTCGACAAACACTGCGCTGTTCAAAAGCGCGACACGGATTTCTCGGTGTAAGAGGAATTTTCTTTTTCCAGGTGTCTCTCTCTCTCACTCTTTTTCTTCTCCTCGTTTGCATTCCCGAGGAAATGTAAGAACAATGCCGGATGTTGATTTAAGACCGAGCGAAGCCGGTCTACGTAGTTTTTTCACCCTGCTTTTCTTCATCCGCGTTGGAAACGCGTTTGATAGTGGGACTCGAGAGGAAGCGACACCAGCGCCACTCACGGGAGACCCAGTTTCGCGTCCCGCGCAAAAAGGGCAAAACGTGGGATTTATTATTTAATATTATTGCCGGAGACATAAATATCGACGACGACGATCCGCCGCCAACGGCGCGTCGGTGAACATTTTCGCTGTCACGTTCAACGACGCGGCAAATAAAGTTTCCCTGTCAACGGCAAACTACCCCTCTGCCTCTGTGTAAGTTATAACGTCGATAACGCATCTTTCCGCGTGCAATTCACGCTCGACCAGGCCGAACTGTCGGAAGCTTCGCAGCACTGCGAAACGTGACGCGGAGTCTTGACCATTCGAGGGACATGGCAGCCTTGATGTCCAACTCGCTCGAAGACGATTATCATCGAGGACGCGAGTCGTCAGTTCGAGAGACGGGCGGACGGTTTTCCTTCGGAACGCTCGCGTCGAACTATGAAACGATCGCGTCGCAAATTATTTACCGAAAGTTCCCTCCTCCGCGTTAGAGCTTGCGTTTCGATAACGCGCGTATGAATAATGAGATTCGCCTCCCGTGCGCCAGGAATTTCCTCCCTGGCAAATTTGCGCAATTTTAACAATGTCGTATAAAATATAGCGAATTACTTGTACGCGTAATAAAAACAATGCTCTCGCGTTTCGTAATCCCGTCTGCAACGAGAAACTATAATGGAGTATAAAATATTTAGTTACTGACTTCGTCGCGATAAATTACAGATAACATCCTATTTACGTACCTTCCCCGCATTTACATGCGCGGCATACGGCGAAACAAACGAGCTTGTAAAATAAAGCTCGCGTGCCGCACGATTAATATTAAAGCGGCCGCTGACTAACGCGTGGAAGTTACAAATCGAAACGTAGCGACGGGCAAGATGGTCGTCCTTCCGCGATCGATAATAAACGGCCATCGATCAAGATGACTTTTAGCCGTATCGACTGAATCATTTTCGTGTGTGTGTACGCGTGCGCGCGCGCTGGCGTGAGTGTGCGTGTACCAATGTACGTATGTCAGTACGCGTACATGTATGTATGCATGTATATACGTATATATTCAATTCCGGCGAACCGACTACACGTTCAATCGGACACGAGCATGTTCGGCCGTGGCAAAACTGCGGCGAAGCGTAGTTTTCGCAACGGCGCTGTAACAACGCTTTATTTTCACGAAATGAAGAAAATGTTCGATGCGGTTTATACGCCGCAAGGGAGTTACGTATTTGCGCCAAATAAATAATTCATCCGCGCCGAGAAAAAGCTTTTTTTCATCCTGATGAATGGCAGCATTTAAAACGTTATTAACATTGAATATTTCACCGTAATAAAACTCAAAGTCGTGAATAAAAATAACTCCACGTGTTTTATACTTTAACGGTAGTAAATATATCTTCTCGTAAGGGAAAAAAAATCGGTGCTTTAACGTGCACGCGCATTTAATATTTATAACGTGATTCGATTTTACCGTGGAAGATATACCTTTTTGAGCAGACAGAAGGAAATGGAAGCTTCTAATAATTCCGTCCGTATAAAGAGATTGAGATCGCTCGAAGAGCGTGACATTCGCGAAGATTGATTGCGAAATACGATTTTTTTACGAAAGAACGGCTATATTTCTAGAACATTTCGCGTAATTAGTTCTTTACGCTTTTCCCGCGAGTCGCGCGAAACTGCGACTCTTGGACGACTCGTTTGAAATAATACGCATTCGCGATAGAAACGCAGCGCGCGACTGTTTTACCAATCGATCTTAAACGCACCATAGTCGTATCGAAAGTGGCCGAATTTATCGGTTTTTCGGTCGCTCTTTTACCCATCGTATAACTGCACTTTTACTGCAAGGCGACTAATTCGATTCATTTGTCGTATCATAAATGACCAAAAGCGTTGCCAAAGAGCATGGCAAACATGAAATTGTCGTCAATGGAGTTAACCAGGGACAAAGATTAACGAGCGGTTACTTATTCATTCTCGGACCATCGTAATATACATTTCCACGGTTTTATCAAATGCCACGTGTTCGCCCACTACGAGACCAAAGCGTAGGCGTCCAACGGAAGTAGTTGCGGGAATAATACAAACTTTATCGGATACGAATGAATAAAACGAGCAGTTGGTGGAAAGTCTGATCGAGCGAGTGAAGAAAATTTTGGTACCCGTGTTCCGTCATTGTCGATACCGCGATATAAAACTCGCGTTAATGCGATTTACAGGCGAGTGATATCGCAAACTACGCGTTACGTGCGTCTGCTTGTCACCGCTACGCTCTTGCCAATTAATATTCATCAATAACTGCTTCGCCGTCGACCTCCATCGCGGAGTGTCGTCGGAAGCGGGAGACTGCGTCGCCTTGATTCGTCAGACGCAATTAACGCCGTTTCCCGCGTGCGTCGCGTACCCTGAAGGCTGCCGCGAGCGGCAACAAATGCCACGCGATTCCTGTCACTGCGACTGATATCGCAGCGATTAGTTCCGGGACTGAAGCGACATCTGTACCTACGTCAACCCTTCAAGGACACGTATTTCGAAGGCGACTTAATGTCGAGGATTATTTACCTTGAGCATAATCGCGAGTGTAATTAATCCGAAGGTTTCCCGATTGGCGTCGAAATGTCAACAGTTTTGGCAGGAATCATTTTAGAGCCCATTTTCGGAAAATGCGCTCTTCCGCGATGTAACGTACCGCTTGCGTGGAAGGTTATGTCCGAGCCGTTGATTGTGAAATAACGTGTGACGAAGAGAACTGGAATAGCGTATATCGAATTGAAATAACGTACAAGAAGAAAAGATATATTTCTCCTTTTTCCTACATTTTTATATTACAGTAGTATGTACGTGTAAGGATCGATTTTGCCACAGAATGTGCAAATTATGAACGAGTTTCGATGCTCGACCTTTCCATAGGATTATGCCTCGAAATGAAACAATGTTCGGATTTTTCTTCCCCATTTTTCTATTTCTTCTCCCGTACTAGGCGTCCGTATCAATTTCAAGGTCGATACGTTCGAGTGCCGAACAACACACACACTGTTACATTACGCAACTCTTGAATAAACATTTTCTACGTAGACGAAATTTTGACTTTCACGATGATCTGAACCCGACAAATACAAATGCACGCAGTGCATCGATGGCCTACACCGACGTTGCGTACCCGCCGTTACGTTTCCTCGGCTCGGCACGAGTAGAATCACGGTGATTGCGCAACTCGCGTCCTCTATACTTTCCAAAGCAATGTTTACATTTTGACCAGACTGTGCGTATTTTCACAAGTGCGATCGTCCTTGAAACGTTGCTACACTCTCCGAGGTAACGTCTCACCGTTGTCAAGTAAAAAGTTGCTCGCCTGACCAACAGGAATGTTAATTATCCGCGTGCAACAATTCTTATTCGGCGTAAGAAAATCGAGGGAAAAAAATTAAACACGAATCTCCGATTAATCTTCCGTGCAAACTAAAACGTCGAGTCGTCGTCTGCAAAGCGTCGTAATTGGAAGACTCGTTAATTTTCTTCCTTTCCACCGGTCAAAAATAAAGTACCACTTCCGTTTGTTATACCCTCGTCTTATTTCTTAACGGTATGGTAAATTCGACGTTGACTTCTGCCTTATCTTCCGACCGAGATCGCGGGCGTGGCGACGAAGGTGGATAAAGTCGTCGCTGACGGATGAGTGGCAAATAACGACCGTTACGTCGCGGTAACGCGAAGCCGACGTAGAGCGACGTTATCGAGGGGATTAAAAATCACGCGGCTTCCGTAATGAGGAATAAGGACAGGTGATACGCGCAGTCGTGTGCCGTGCTTCGTCGTGACATCATCCTCGATCTCTCGGCGTCGCCGTTATTTTCGCATCCGCGGATCGGCCGGCGTCGTCCGTCCGTCCGCCGCTTGCATAATCGTATATTGGTCAAGGCAATTGGGTTAAACGGAGACTTTTCCCGTTTGAGAGCGAGCCAACGGCACGCGCGCAATTCCAGCTATTCGCGCTAAAGGATTTTTCATGCCAACACAGTTGAATGGAACGCTGAGATACGCTACGACGCTAAATTATACACCGGCTCTGCTTTTTTCATACACGCCTCTGTAAATGAATCGGGTGATACGAGAGCGCGCGCGCGCGCGCACAAACGAACGAAGAGGGATACGCTCGGGGAGAATCTCGCCGGCGACCGCGCCGGGGAATATGAATTGGCTGATTGAAAAGAGCCCGATGCCAATCCCGTTCGCCGCCTAACGCAGGCCTCGAAACACGAGAAGTCGTTTCGCAAATGTTACGAGTACCTCGAGCGACCGAATTGCACGCTTCCGTGAAGCTATCGCAACTTTTCTGTAACCGCGCTGTATGATCTCCCGGGAAAAAGTTCCCGCATGATCATGCATGGATTTTATCGATCCCGCCTTTTTTTTTCCCCACCGCCTCACGCCGGAGTTACGTATCTCTTGCGCAACTTGGCAGTTCCGTCATTCCCCCGGAACAACTCAAAATAACGACCTACCTGGATAGAATTGAGGTCTCTCCTCGCGAGTTGAAGATCGGCCGGAAATACAGTCATTACTTGTAATAATCGCGCGAAGATAAGCCCGATGACGATATTACGAAAATTATTATTGTCATTAATGGATTGTACACAATCTCATGAAAACGTCAGCATGGTAATATTTTGAAAAAAAAAAAAATATTCGCGTTCTTCTGTCCGTCATTTACAATTCAATCTTAAAATTTAATTAATAAAAAAAAAAGTGCGAAAATGCAAATGTAACTTAAAAAAAACTGCAAAAATGCATATTTCAATCAAGCACGAAAAAACGAGGAATCTTTCGCAAACCGTTTCCAGTGGCGAAGCATCGACA
>JABFPT010000462.1:0-11523 GCA_022817245.1 Nixonia krombeini | reverse complement strand
ATTAATAAAAAAAAAAGGGCGAAAATGCAAATGTAACTTAAAAAAAACTGCAAAAATGCATATTTCAATCAAGCACGAAAAAACGAGGAATCTTTCGCAAACCGTTTCCAGTGGCGAAGCATCGACATAATGGAAATGTCGCGTGAACGTAAGTCTACGTGTTTGTGAATTCACGACGTAATTGTCGTGCGATTAACAACGGGGACAAAATGGTCTTACGTGGACTGAAAAAGAAACTGCTCGTTATTCAATTAGACGCCGCTGAAACACACAGTCAACCGCGTATATCACATTCGCGCGTTTTCCATCCAGCCAAGGCTTCATCGTCCACTTTTTATCCCACGATCTACCTTGCTCGCCCGCACTGGATGCGCAAACGCGTCAACAACACGTCGCGACGTATTTTACACGGATGTTTACTTTGAACCGTAAGAGAAGCGAGAAAAAAAAAACACAACCAATTCTCTCGCGCGACATTTTCCTCGGACGAGAAAAATCGCGTCGAGGCGAGCGCAAAAAATTGCGGCTGTTTTTGCGTTTCGAGTCTGAAGCGTTAATTAAAGACGGATAAAATTATGCCGGAGGCGTTAAGACGTTACCTTGAGATCGCGGCGGAAAATCCCCCGAACGAGCGCGAGTCTAGAGCTTCATTTTTTTCTGTCCCGAGCCGCTTAGGAATAACGCGAAACGCATCAATCGACGCGAATCGAGCACTCGGGCAACGTCGATCGAAGTATTGTGAAAAAAAAAGGGCAAATTGCGTTTCATTTAATGAAAACTCGTTATGGAACACAAAGGAACTGTTTCCATGAAACGATTGCGCACTACTTCTGAACAACATTCTAAGCGGAAACGCTTGTCAACGTCGCATCAAAGTGAAATTGCCCACGTTAATGTGGTTAACAATTATTGCTCGCGATTCCGTTTGCGACTGGAACGCACTTTAATGTAATTGAAAGACGGGTCGAAAAATGCGGAACTATGTGTGCCGGCCGAGGTACTGTGGCGCGTGTTTTCACCTGTCGCTTAATGAAGCCGCATTTGTTGTAGTAAATGTATTCAGAAAGTACCGCTAGAAAAACGCAACTCGCCTTGCATTTTCTTTCAGACGTTGCCAAAAGCCGAAACATATGAATTCCGCGACTTGACGAACCGCGTGCGACAAAAAGCTCGTTTTTGACGTACGATCGTGTAAAGAGGTTAAGCTGGCAAAAGGAGAATAACAGTTTTGCAATTTTTGTGTAGAAAATACCCAACTGCAAACTCGACTACGACAATGTGATTAAAATTGTTGTAAAAACTCCTTGAAAGCGCTGAAAAAAATTTGATTACACAAATCGTCACAGAAAACGGTAATACTAAAATCCGACTTGCTGTTGGCGAAGTTATTTGTTCTTCATATCAAACGCTTTCAAAAACGAGGACGTCATTTTACTCTCTCTCTCTCTCTCTCTCACTCTCCTAAATTACTCCAGTAACGATGTGTACATTTGTTAAAAGAAATCGTGCCTTTGGAATTATGTTCTCGGTCTTCGGCAACGGGCGATAATTTTCACAATTAAATTTACCTCAATTTTAAAACAGCCTAAAAAAGCGCCAAACCGATACGAATGCAACTACAACGCAGTTGTATCGGTGTACGATTCACTCGTGAACCACCAACTTTTCGTAACGATCGCAATGAAAATTGAGCGAATCGCGTCCGGAGTTAAATTCACCGTTCGTCAGCAAAGTCAAGCGTAAACACACAGTCGTCCGAGGCAAGACAATACCTCTGTACGCTAAACCAACCCTAACGCATTAATCGCCTTGTCCGGATCGATTTTCGGTAACGAGGATCGCGCTGGTAACGAATCCGCCGGTCGCATTCGTTAGTATTAGTAACGGGAGTGCTAAAAATCTCGTGTAGAAAAGCGGGAAAGAGTAGTTGCCGCGCGGCCACTCGACTCTCCCTCCCACCACCCCCAGTCATTATTTTTCATCGAGGGCTGCTCGCCGATGGCGGCCTGTCGCGCGGCCCTTGCCCACTCGAGCCGGCCGGGCGTATCGCCGCGTGAAGAACGCGATTGCTGGCATTTTTAGCTCGTGCCCGCTTGATTTCCAACGACGACACCTCCTAACCGAGTATTCCACGAAGCGTGCGCGCGCGCGCGCCCTCCGTCGAGGACACGCACGCCGAACGGCATTACGGGAGCTCGGTTATCAAGAGGAAATTGGATTATGTACTGGGTGGATAACGAATACAAGGACCATCGATCGGTTGGAATCGGTTCGGATCGGTTTGGAGGCGAGGACATTTTTCGCCTCTTCGCTATATTGCCATTCGCGGGGAAAACAGGCGCCGCTACTCTTGCTCACCGAGGACGGCTGCGGACGGCGAGGGAACGGGGCACTTTTCAAATTTCATTATTGCGTCGTTACGGCATTAGGCTCGCGCGAGATACCGCACAGTTTTGCATAGGATTTACTCGGCGATGAGCTGCCAGCTAAGTGGATCGAGAGTAATGGAGTTTGGCTGCCACCATCTTTTTTCCAACCTTTTTTCTCTCCTCTCCTCTCCTCCTCTCCCCCCACCCCGGCGCTACGTCGCCGCGCGTGCGCCCCGCGAGAAGTAACGTAACGAGCGCTGCGCATTTTCAATTAACCCGGTTCGCCCGTGTCGGTCCGCGATGCCCGCCACGGTGAAACAAACGCGGCGACCGCTTCCTTCGAACTAGTCGCCGCGTATTATTTTCAACCGACGCCGCGCATGAACCGGACATAGTGCGAATCAACACAATCCCGAATGGATTTCTCTGATCGTAATCGCGTTGCGGACCGTGTCAAACATGGCCACGTGATAATGAAATGAACTCGGCCGCGCCGGTGGTCACTGCTATTCGTCAAACTGCGCAGATCGCGTTCGATAAAACGGAAGACCACAAAATTCGCGTTATTACGAGGTGAAACGAAATTTTACCATTGGCCGCATTGACAACCGACGGCCATAATTTCTCAGAGGCAGGTACAAAGCCTTCGGCAGCAATGCCTTTGTACGATCGAGCCATGCACCTTCGATCGGCGCTCGTTTCGCCGATCGATTCATCGTCGTTGCGACGACGAACACCGCCCGACGAACAAATCTTCGCGGAATCGCGTCATTTTCCTTAAACGTACTCGCGTATGAAATGCACTTGCAACGGGGCGCACGTTCGGGAAAATGCTCTACGAGTGTGGATTACGAGGATGCGATCGATCGGAAACAATTTCACAAAGCCTTGTCACCCGTATCGTACTTATCGCCAAGGTCGTAGGTCGTGGAAGGGTGGCAGGGAGAAATAGCGCACACTCTTCGCGTACCGCGGTTCTTTCGGCTCGACTTAGTTTCAAGAATACGTATCAACTCGAGATGAAACATCCCCTCCCCCCCAGACGTTTATCCGCGAATTTGCATACGCCGAGGTAATTGATTACACAGGTCCGTGAATTATTTTACTCCGATCCGCGGCCATATCGCGTTTTATTTCTGGCGACGTCGATAAAGCGAAAATCATAAAAAAAATATAACGCTCCGTACAAAGTCGTTTGCGTCGGCGATCAATTCCGCAGTTTCCCAACGCGGATGTTTCCCGTCGGCGGTCGAACCGCGAGATACGGCGATAACGATGATGTCGATGACGTTCTGCAAAAGATCGGGTAACTCGGCCCGGCATTAATTAATTGTCGAGAGATCGAGCGACGCACGCTGCATCGGCGGCGACGCATCGCGGAAAATAAACGGAACTGATGTGGCCAATGAGTCGGCGAGCGAATGAAGGCAATCGGGCAACTTTCGCGGCTGTATAACGCCGTGATGAGTTTACGATTTTTCACTCGAAAGTTCGCTCATCAAGCAAAGATGAGGTTCTGAAACGCGGCGCTGCTCGACGCGCGATCGCTTCCGACCGAGTTGTCTATGAAAAAATTTCTCGCTATACCGCGAGGCCTGGACGTGTTATTCGGGACGCGCTGCTTCTTCCTTCGTACGTTGTCCGTACGTTGATTTCGGGAAGATCGACGCCGACGCGGGAAAACAAGACGAGATTGAAATAAAATAATGGCTGGAAAAGTAACCGTTCATTGTACAACTTGAAAACAGACCGATGTTTTGACTACTCCTATTGTACTTGTACTTTATGATACGCGATCGCCAATTAAGTAATTTCTGGGTAAAAATGAATAAGAAATATTATGAAAGATACATCGCTAAAGTGCAACAACACGTAACTGTAGAAATATGTACAGTAAAGTCCTCATTGAAGGCGAGACGTGTATCCCGCGTTTTGCAAACTTCGTAGTAAATAAAAAACGTTTTTATTTTTCTGTAACACGACGGAGAGTAATACGCGCTTTACTTTCATTTGAAACAACAAAAATGTAAATATGTCGCGTTATGCGAGTATCGCCATAAACGGGGTCCTACTGTACATTTATCGAAATACCAATATGCGGCAATAAAATAGACATTCGATAGACGATACGACGAAGTGTTCCTTCGATTTATTCCCCATTCCATGTAACAACAAGCGTTGAGTCGCTCGTTTTTTAAACATTCCACTGAACGGCGCGTAAATCGAAGCAGCACGACAGAAGAGCCTCGAGTGTCGCACCGGCGATAAAAATGCATGCACTTTATTGATCCAATAAGCGGGAATTAGTCAGCGACAAATGAACGTAACAAAAAAGATACACCTCCCGCGTTTCGGTGCGCGCGTAATATCGCTGTGCGAGGTTTTACAGTGAAACCTCGCATAGCGAACCGCAGCTCGTCCCAGCATTCTCGCCCGGAATGTACCGAGGCGATCGTGGCTTAGTCAAAGAACGCAATATCGGCCGAATGCAATTAACGCAGGTGAGAAGAATGATGCGGCTAGGACAGTGATAATAACAAGGCCAATAATAAATTTCATTTGCGCCGAGGCGAGAGCTTTTCTTTGGGTGCATTACCGCGTATCAGTTTCCTTTCCGACACCGTCGTTCGTCTACATTACAGGGTCTTTATTGCCGCACCGGCGGTGAGAAAGAGGGAAAGAGAAAGAGAGGGAAAGACGGACGATGAGAGAGAGAGAGAGAAAGGCGCGGACACAGAGACTGCAGAGTACACAGAGCGCGCGCGAGAGAGGCATTGACCCGTCGGTCGTAGGCGCACAGGTTCGTGGTTCTCATGGACGAGTGAACGCTTCCGTTCGTGCCGCAGACGACTGTTAACGTACAAGCTTCGAACCCTCCGTAGGCGTGTATTTACGTCCGGCTTGGCGAGAGCTTTTGCAACCATGCGACTGACCGATCGAAAGACTGTACTGCCGACGCGTTACAGTCGTTCCGAGAAACAACGCCGATATCCGCGAGACGCGTCGCGCATATTCGAACGCTGATGATCATCCAACGAATTTCGATAGCCGTTGTAAAGCGCGAGTGGCCGTTCCGCGTAATCCTCGTTTTCGGTCGAACACGACCCCGTCCGATACCGAGGGCATTATAATTAATCCGCCATCGTCTATCGCGCGCCGTCGTGATTAATTAGCTCCCGCCGATTAATCACGCCCTCGTGATACGGCACGGTGATTTTTCGCCTTCGTCCCGTGTACGCGCGTGTGCGCGAAAGGTGCGGGCTTAGATAAGGCGACGCTTCTGAAAATTGTCCGCCCGTTAAGGTTTCCCCGGCGACTGTACGCGATCTCCGGTACGTGTACGATTTCTCCTCCCTAACGATACCACCAGCTTCGCAGCGATAAGAAAATTGTATTGCGCGCAGTGTCTGCTCGCCGTTATCTGCAAACTACACCTATTATGATAAGTCCCAGGCAGGGTCTTGCTATGGGGTCGGTGAAGAGGGGAGGGGGGGGGGGCGTGAGAATTATTGCAAGCTGATGGTGTGCGGGGAAAAGGCGGCGCGTCATGATCGCGAAAACGTTCGTTATTTCCGCCGATCGCGCGATACGCGATGAACGTCTAATTCTCTACTGCCTCTAACCAACCACCCCTCGCACGTCGCCACTTCGACGACGGTTTACACACCCGTGAAATATCGCCCCGGCAACGAAAATTTTCCCCTATGAGCGCTTTCGCCAAAGAAATGCTCCCGATACGAGACGCTAAAAAATGCCGCGGCGTCGAGGCCGCTCGGTCTCCCGCCCGGGCGTAATTAGTCTGCGGGGAATGTGAACGGCTGACAGCGGCTAAATCCGCGGATATAAAACGTTCCCGCGGCCTTCCGCATCTCGCCGGCAGAAGAATTTGACTGGATGGACAAATGAAATTCCTCCGGTATACACGCCCCGTCGCGGAGTTTTTGCTCGGGGCGAGGGAAAAGCCTCGACTTGGAATATGACAATGTAATAAGAATTCGGGGCGAAACTAATGAATCGCATCGGGAAACGAAGGAGAAGCCGGTATTAATAATCGTCGAGGTTTAAGATTAAACGTCCATCTTTGGACTTAATTACTATTTTCTATTTATTACATAATTCCACTATTGCCACATTTATCTCCCTGGGCAATATATGCCAAATACAGCTGCAATATTCGTTGCAAAAATACGGTAAGTAGAAAGAAAATATGCAGTGTACATGTGTGTGTGTGTGTATATGATGTACGTACACGACGCATGTAACGAAGGCGTGTTGGTGCAGCGGTATTGGAAGAATTGCGCAAGGGTAACAATTTTGTTCTCGTACGTTATACCGCTAACGAGGGCACTTTTGTTTCCATATAATTAAAGGGGTTAGAGATACCCTCGTACATTTCCGTGTGAAAAAAGTGACGATTGCACGAAACATTAAAGAGCAACGGCGGTATAATTGTGTGATGGAAACCGTTCGAGATCTGACGGAACGCCGGTATTAAGTTCCGTTTTTCTTCTCAAACGCACCGTTCGCTCGTAATGCGTCATTCTTCTACGCGTAAAACGCATTTGTCGGTCGACCGTAGTTACATCAATACCCGGCGAAATTACATATAAAATAATTACTTTCCGATCCGAAAATTCTGGCTAAATACGCGGTATTAAACGATTCGGGGTATTTTAAATGAATATGCATTACTAATTACATGCAGATTACGTTAATTTATTATTGGTTAATTGGAACGTTAAATTGAGTAAATAAATAATCACACTGATCGAACATGATAAAAGGTAAAGCAAGTTTGCGATTCATTGTTGGCAAATGTGTAAAATTTGTAACAAGCGCGATCAACAACTCAAGCCAATCAAGTAACACTAACATTGAGACAGCTGTGGAAAAATTTGTGCAGTGCCAATTCGCGGTTCGCGCCGTTTACTTTATCGACTTTCGGTAACCGAGGCGACTGACAGGCGAAGAAAGACCAATGGAAAGTTCGGAAATGAGGGAAAACGCTTAAAAAAAGCAGACTGTCCTCAACGCGTTGAAATTGATGCGCCTCTTCAAAATTGACTAGCGAGATTTATTCGCGAGTTGCTCGTACGTCGGTGTGCGAGAAACGTACGATTTGCGCGACATTTTTTTACCGGGTCGTCACACTCGTTGCGAAAAAAATGTAACGGATGTGTAGAACGCTGATACGAGAGCTACGTAATATTTTCCGAGGAGGAGGAAAATGAAAAAGTGACGAAGGATCGAAAACAATGAGCGTGGCTGTTGAGAGAAAAAAGGATCGGTGCACGGCGGCGAGGAGTTAAGAAAGCGAAATAATGTCATCAGGCTGATTGATCGGGCCGGGTCGAAGATAAAGTCGCTCGGGACAAGAAAAACGTGGCGCGATAACGGCCACGCGAGCTAAATGTAAATTGAGCGTGGAACAAGATCGAGCGCACAGCTGCATTGTCATTATAAAGGCGGTCTCGCCGCTGGCTGCCGAGAAATTCGCGCCGGTTAAGGGAATCGCAAAGTTTGATTAAAAATTGTTTCCTACGCGTGACCGAAGTTCCAGCCGGCGGAATTGCGGCCGGCGTGGTCGAAAAATGCGGCGGATGCGACTGCGAAAGATGTAAATTTATTTAATTGGCCGGCTACGCCGCGGTTGACTCCGGCAAAGCAGATGCGGGACATTGTTGAACTTTCGAGGCGCCTGAGACAAAGATTAACAAGACTGGCCGATTCGGCAATTGGGGTTGTAAATGCAAAAAGTTTGCCGGAATGTCGGCAGTGTTGAAAGAGAACTGCATTTTTTCCATAGGACCGTCGTCGCAAAGGGCGAATGTTCCCCGTCCGTTGCTTGCAATTCGCCAAACGTAAACAATGGTGATGACGTGAAGTGTTAATAATGAGTGTAGATGGACCGAGGAAACCTATAGAGAGGTATAAGAGCTGAGAGAGTTGATTGGAGTAATGCTTAACGCGGAGTCGAGTGATAGCAACGAGGAGGAATGTGATACTGAGTATTAAAGACGGCAAATAAGACGGTTATAAAGGGGCGAAGAGCGGGGTCAGGTGGCTGAGGCAGCCAAAGTTTGAGCCGCCTCTGGGACACGCTATATATTCTCCCCCCCCCCCTGTCCGACAGTCATACTTTTTTTTTCGTATAAATAACGAGCCTTTATGCGGGACTAGCACGAGCGTTCTCGCGAGTAGCGCCTTGTTTATCGCTCGATATTGCCCGGAGAATACTTAAGCCGCGCTTTCACGGAAAGTTCGGCCCGTTGTTGGCCGTAAGAGACTCGTAAAGGTGCCGCGCGCGAACGCGTGCCACCTTAGTGAGTTTAAATCGTGAGTTATAAGTAGCGCGGATCGTGTTATCGTCGCCGCGAAAAGATTCCTAGTTTACTCCAAGTAAGTTAAGCAACTGTGCCCAACTTGCCAGCGACGATGTAACTGGCTGGAGTGACGGAGTCGCTCGACGAAATGAAGAGGACGACAACAGCGACGACAACGACGATGAAGAAGAGTAGGGGGAAGGGGGAGGAGGTGGAGGAGGACAAAGAGGAAGAGACGGGGTAGGGGATTCTTTTCCCTCCCTTCCCCCCCATCTTCCCCTCATCGAGAAACGACCAACTTTTTTCTTTTGATAAGACGGAGAAAGAACTGGAGGGAAAAATAGCCATCAGAAGAGGTTAGGCGGTGGAGAGAAACTGCGGTCGTTGGGTGTGATTGATGCGGAAAAAATTACGACTTTCTCCCTCGCCGTGGCTTTGTCTATTACACCGGGAAAAAAGTTTCGCGGAAGTCAGAGAGCGAAGAGAAAAAAAAAAATGAACATTTCGCCCTCGTAGCGCGGAGCGTTATTGAGACTGGATTTTATGTCGGTCAAGAATACACCTGTAAAATCGACGTCGAATCGCTCGCCTTTAATACCTTCGGCTCCCCCTCGTTTCCCACGCGGTTAATATCCTTTTTAAAACATGCTCGGAGGACAATTACAGCTGCCGCTAAGGAGCGCGGAAGAAATTTTTTTATCCCTCGATTAAAGCCTTTTTTGCGACGGAGCGATATTGTTGCTACGTCAACTGTAATACTGTCAATTAAAACTTTCTTTAATCCATACTCGGCTGTTATGGCCGCGAAACCGCTACGCCGCGCTTGCGCGATACGCGCGTTCGCGTACGGATGATAAAAATGAAAATATCGATAATAATAATAATAGTAGTAATAACAATAATGAGGCGAGCGGCGCGGGAGGAGGCCTAGCGCGATGTCGGCGAATAAAATTTGATGGCGCGTTACGACGCCCAAGAATACCGCTGCCATGATCTTCCGTTCGCGAGAAGTCCCCGAAGAATGTGGTATGCTATTACGGTTCATCGTTACCGTTACACGCAGGATTTCTCTCGTCGTACCTCACACCGCCGCCGATATTTTTGGCCGGGAAAGCGTGCAATAACAATCCGAAGATGTAATCGCGAATCGGACGTTGCAGCGGGATTAACGATTCCGCTCACGACTCGTTTTTGACGGCGCTGCGGGAAGTTCGATTCGCGGCGACGATAATTCCCGTGTAAATGCGGCAAGCGCTACGTAAGAACGAGAGTCAGAAACACAAGAGACGGCTTATAGGAATACTAATGCCACGTCCCTATTTTTCGAAAGTGAAAGACCGACCGCCATCGACAGTCGCGGCACGCGCGACCGCCAAGTATACGAAAATCCATAACGAGCGCGCCGTAAGCGAGTAAACCGAATTGCGAAGTTCCGTCGCGTGACTTTCCATCAAACACCGCGATAAAGCCGATCGCCGCGCTTTCTCGCCGCCACAGTTCCGATGATCGTCGCTACGCCTGGCCGCAGTCGACGGATATTTCCCCCGAATCGACTCGCGATCGGTCGCTGACTCGGCCGCCTTACGAAATCCGTTTATCGGACGACCACTTCCACTGAATACATTTCGAAACGCGCTTTCAGCACATTGAATTCAGACCGTTGTTTCTCTCCCGGTTTCTGCCGTTGGTTTTCGTCGTTCGTCTTTTCACTCGCTCAACGTCGCGTCTACGAGAAATGCCGCGGAGGCATTCCTCCGCCGGTGCTTCAGTCCGCCGCGGGCGAAATCCGAGGACTCGTCTCGCGTGTTATTAATTTTCCTACCTGCGTGAACGACGACAATCCCCGTGAAGGTAGCACTACGTTTTTTGAAAGTAAAAATATAATTATAGCTTCGGGTAGTTCTGCAATAGTTCGACGTATTTTAGAAATTTTTCATAATCATGCGCATCAAAGTTGATGATTGGATCTAGAAAGATCTATGTAACTTTTTATATTTACGGTGCGTCTAATATTTTCATAAGGGAAACCTTTGGAGTTCTTAGGCTCATCAGTCCTAAGCTGCTGCTATCCTGAACTCTGATCAGGACTGTGGTAATTTTAAATTATAAAAAACCACCCGTTTGAAAAATGTCTATCCTATTTTCAAAAAGCGTCCTGAATCCGTACCACAACTGCGACGCACCCGATCACAAGTGCCAGTTTCTTCAGAAAACCAAAATATGAAGGGAATAAAACCAGAACTGATAGTACCGTAACCACAATTAAAAGCCGTATTGTTGCGGGAAAGTTATGAAGTGAAAATATTTGATATTCGACAGACACTCCCACCACATAATTTATTCCATTTTTGCTGAATATCTCCGCTCCTAATGATCGGAGAGGTCAACATGAGGGGTGATTCTTGATGTACGCGACGAGATCTATCGATTGGTGTATAACACATAGCTGACCTCCGAAGTTGATTTTTCGAAAAAAATTGAAGGGTGGAAAAATGTCGAAAAATCAACTTCGTCATTCAGCTTTGTATTATACACCATTAGGTAGATCTCGCCGAGTACATCAAGAATCACCCCTCATATTAGCCTCTCCGATGATTAGGTGCAGAGATATTCAAGAAAAAAGAGGTAAATTATGTGGTGGAGGGCGTTATCTACGGACTTTTACAGTTTTCACGCTATAACTTTTCAACATTTGGGAATTTCAAAAGGAACGAGACACCATTCGTTTTCGGATATTGTGACCTATCCAACGAGCTAAGGTATGTCCATCTGGGCCGATAATACAGCATTTAATCACAGTTTTGACACCAATAGTTACGGTTTTATCCCCA
>JABFPT010000461.1:30609-43160 GCA_022817245.1 Nixonia krombeini | reverse complement strand
GGTCGGTAACGTAGGTTAAATGGGGGGGCGCGTGCTGTCGCGGCCGCGTTTTCATTGAAATTCCTCGGTGGAGTGGGACGGTAGTGGGAGCAGAAGGCTTCTACAAGTTCCGGTCATGTAGCCGAAAGGGCGGACCAGGAGAGGTCTGTATACAAGAGAGAGAGAGAGAGAGAGAGAGAGAGAGAGGGAGAGAAACAGCCAACCCTCGTAATCCTCGGGACGAAATCCTCGTTTAATATTTATGATTTATTTCGGTTTAATTCGACGTGCAAACGAGATCCAGATTTATACGCAGCACTGCTTCTCGAGTGTGCTTGCGAAATGACGACATGTACATTTTTCAACTTCCGCGATCGAACGAAGCTCGAAAGAAATGTGCATATCATTTAGAGTAATAAAACATTCAGTTTTCTTTAGCGAATTAAAACTGGAGCAGCTTAAAATTTGATTATGTTATGGATAAACAAAAAAGAAAAAATAAAATAAGACTTTTCTTTACGCAATAACATCTCCGCAAGTACCAAATATTAAACTAATGAATAAAAAAGAAGAAAAGAATGCTTCAATTTTGTAAAATTAATAATTAGAGGTATAGAATTGTATTTTCCTTCTTAAATGTACAGAATAGATAATCATTTCCACAAGTGAAGGTACAATGTGAGGAACTCAATTACCAATGAAACTTTGTACCGGTAGAACACAATTGTCTCCTTTTCTTGCTGCCACGACCACACGAATTATATGGTATACCGTAGAAGTCCGCTAAGATTACAAGGAGCAAAGTAGTTTTGGGGGCAACAGAACTCCATCTGTCATCGCCCGATGGTGATTACGCCCTTGCGACTGTTTCCCGGCTTCTGGTACACAGAAGTGACATTAACGATGATGGAACAGGCGCGATCGTGATACGAAATTAATGAATCGTTGTTTTCGCTTATCAATTGGTTTTCAACTACGCGATGCTTCTATAATTAATTCAATAAAAACTGTTCTTCATTAACATTTTAAAAACAAATTTTCTTGTTAAAAATGTTGGTCATGGCACGTAGTAAACTTATTTAAAAATAATTTCTGTCGTTAATATTTACCATACTTCTATATTATTCCCATGACCCTGTAAAATATATGCTTCGCAAGGAAATTAAAACCTTCCGCTTTGTTGGTGGTCGTACTGGATGGCTGCTACCACCGACAAAGAATTCGTTGTAATCTTTACAGGATTAGATTTAATTCAGGAAACGTCAAACTTTTTAAAAAAAACCATGGTTACAATAAAAAGAAAGATTAATACTTAATTTACGTGGGCATTCCTTTCTTTATACAAACTTCTTGGTGTACAGTAAACCCTCTTATAACGCAATTAATTCATACCACGTTACATGGAAACCGCGCTATAAGAAAGTCAAATATAACCTATTAGAAACCAGGTTAATTCTTACCGTGTTATACGGAAACCATGTTATGATAGTACCGTATTATATGAGGGTTGTCACAATTTTAGCTATATGGAAACCGTGTTATAGGAGTACCGCGTTATATAAGGGTCACAGTACATATTTCAAAATTTTCATTTTCAGAATGGAAAATAATATTTATTTTTATTAGGGATATTTTTTCTTGACATGTTTGCCAAGAAGTATTGTAAATATAATTGTTAAGTTTAAGGAAAACAATGATGTTTTTTACTCAGTGTCAACAAATACTTGGTAGAATTGTAGCAAATAACCTGTTTACAAGGACCGTGTACAAAATCCACGAGTGTGACTACACTCCGCGAAAATATATTTATCTCCAAATAGCCGCTTGTTAAATATTTTCTTCCCGTACGTACCTTATACGACACTTTACTTGGAATGGAACAGTGACGACTATAATGAAATACAGAAAAGATTCACGAGGGACAAGATGATCGGAAAATCGATAATGACACAAACCGAGTTCTCATTCCGGTCTCGCAGGAACGAAATGGCTTGATTAACTGACGATGCGTCGTTACCGCGGGCACCCTGCTCTTCAGGATTGCCCCGATAGGGACGGATCTACGGTGAAGGGGTGCCCCGGGCTAAAGAGAAAATGGAAGAAGGCGTGCCGCTACGTCGTCTTTACGTGGTCACGTTCGCAAAGCTTTTGTGAGCGATAAAGGGCTACTAAATTCTCTGACAAAAGAGACGAAATTCCCGTAAAAGTCGACACGGTTTTTAACAATGTTGGAAACGTACATTCCTTTTCCACTTTTTCATTCCCTGACCTTCGTCCAATTGTACGACTCTTCTTTAACTATTCAATCTGTGTAAACCATTTCGCAAGGTGTATGAAAAACTGCGCTATAACAACTTAAAAGCATATATTTTCCTCATTTCCATAAAATACGTTAAAAAGTAAATAACAAATGGTAATCACAATTTGCGTTCGTCTTTATAATTACTGAAAGAGATTGAAGGACTCAGATTATTATTACTATTAGTAGAAAGGACTTTTTTTTCTACTAATTTACGAAATTTTGAAAAACTTTGAAAATGACTGGATCTCATCAAGTAACACTTTTTTCCTAAGCCACATCATTTAGACTTTCGAGAGTTAATTATGCGCGAACACAGCGGGATCGGGAATGTCCGCACTCATTGTCGTGAAGGACTCGTAAACGTATTTATTAACACCCTGCAGCCCCATCGGGAGGATTAGGCGATAAAACCTAGAAGCTATTCGTATATATGGCGCATCGCCGTCGGAACGGTTGATTTACGAGTGCCAATCTCGGGTACGACGTCCTTGATTTCCTAAGCCCGTCGAACATTTGCCCGCCTGGAATTATCGATCAAACCAACGTTCCGCTGTGAGAAATTCTGCATCAATATTTTCATGGATTAGACAATACTGGGACGATGGCGAAGCAAAGGCACTATCACGGCGACACTTCGCGAATTCATCACGTTGGAACGTATATGTAGCCTTCCGTGCTTTGCATTTCCAACACCGACAAATACATGCTTTTATACGAATAATGCAATGTCGTGAAATGGAACTTACGTCTTACTAAGAACGTCGGCAACAAAAAGTTACTACGTATCATTTTTAGATTCCCTTAAATTATGCTGAATGACAACTGCGTCTCCTGAAACTCAGAAACAACATACGCTACTTTACAACCGTGTAATAATACAGAATTTTACAATAATCGTTTATCATAATACAAATCTTTTTACGAGAGAATAAAATGCAGGCAACTTGAGAAAATGCATAAATGCGTAAAGAGTGCGTAAAAAATGGACGAATGCGTGAAATTGCGTAAATGCATAGAAAACGTAAAAATGCACGAAAAAGGTAAATTGTAGAAGCGTGAGAAAAGAAAATGCGACAAAGCTGTATGTAATGCGTTATCATTCAAGTGATGTAATGAATAAAGGAACGGAGGATTTTCCCCACAATTTATTCGCTGGCCAGTTATCTCGAGAACGCGATACATTGTTAAATCGATTGCGTTTTCTCGCAGTTACTTTTGTATATTTTCCTGAAGACGTCCCAAATATTTCATCCTTCCCTAAGCCGTATACCCGCTCCTACCCTATTCTCAATGTTATAAAATAAACCGCACGTTTCAGGCGGCATATGGGTGACGTGCTAATGCCGCTTTATGCCCGTACTGCAACATGGTATGTCCTAAATGATATTCGTGTACCGAACCAACACGTGCGCACGTCTCGGTGCACGAATGTAGGGGGTTAGAGGGGAGCTCAACGACTTCAGGCCGTCTTACTTTATTCATAAGGTCGTTATAGAGGCAACCGTATATGAATGAACTTTGATACGGCGGTAATATTTTTATACATTTTAATACACTCCCGATAATAGAAACATTCATTTCAACTTATTTACTTCGACGAGGATATTTAGCAAGAATTGTCAATCGTACTACACCAATATTAAAAAAATAAGTCGTGCAAAAGAAGAGTGAAAAAAGGATCGCATAAATGCAATCAATGACTGATTAATGTAATAATCTTGTTGATGAAAATCGACGATTTTTCATCGTGCGAAATAGCGCGGACCGTTAATGATGCGAAAGCAATCGCGACGGGAGAAATGGAAAGCGAAGAACAGGTTCCACTTGTGAGCGCGGAACCCTCATCGCGCGAGCCCACGTGCCCTATCTTCTGCTGGTCGCCTCGAGGCTGGCCACCCTTCGTAGACAAGGCCGCAACAAACTCGGCTCGTGTAAGAGGCAGGGGAGATAAAATGAGATCGTGTTCCCGACCGCGCGAGAGTAGGAGACATCGGGCAAAAAAAAATTGGTACATCGTCTACGGGAAGAATGTGCCGACGGAGCGCCAGGAACCCTCGGGCCGCCCTTTGAACACGTTCCTGCTTGCGAGTTAATTTCTGCAGAACATTCGATGTACAATCGGTTAATAACATTCAGGACAGGAACGATTCGTATCGATCAAAGGTTGCAGAAATATTAGTGACAATGTTTAATGATGATAATTAAGCGAATTGATTAGGTGGAATAATTAAGCGGACTAATTAACTCAAGTAATTGCAAGATAATTCAACTAGACGGTGAAAGAATGAAAGAGAAAGGAAACAGAGAAGATTTTGGTTAACCGCAAGTTTCTACAGCCTCAAAGTTGTCAAACTCGATCAACGTACGAATTTCAGGAGCCTGTGCACTTTTACCTTCAAGCTTGTGAGTGACACCGAGCACGTTCGCTGCAACCACATCGCGGTTGGATTCGCAGGAACTACGTTAGAGCTTATGACACTGTTCCAAAGACCATGGTAGGTGTGCGAACGGTATAAAAGGAGGGCTTGTGGGAAAAGCGGACGCGGGGTGGTTGTTGCTCCTGGAACAAAGAAAAGTGGAGCGCGAGGGCCGGGTATAAAATAAAAGGCGGGAGGAGAAGAAAGAAAGCAAGGAAAGAAGAAGTGGTGGAGTAGGCGAGGCTGCAGTTCGCCCTCAGGCCACGCACTCCTGAGGGTCGCATTGCCACCCTTCTTATGCAGGAAACACTTAGGCTCGGCTGCCGGATGTGCGGCCGTTTGACATCTTCCGAACGGTTTTACGTCCACGTGTTAGCGAAGGGGTTGTTGCGTGACAATTACATAATTTATCGATGCTATTCACTCGGTTTCGGAATTAACCATACTTGCGGAACACGCTGCTTTTCTTGTCCCACTATGCAGCCTGTTACTATTGATTCCTTCTTCAACAATGGCTTTACATTTCGAGCAAACGCTAATCAAAGTTTTATAAACAATAAACTGTTTGCTTATAAATACTTCGTAACGATAATATCAACAAAGACATTAACTATATGAGGCTAAAATATCCCTAAAATAATGTTTAGGAGGCACTAATTGTTGACTGTTGAACGTTTCGCTCGTAAGTTATGAATAATCCTCATTTCTGTCCCGTGGTGAGAATAGTAGTAAGAGGCTATGTATAATTAATATATATAGTGCGAATGTAATTAGTTTGCAGAAACTAAAAATATATATAATTGAAGACTGTTCGGTGATGGAACACGTTTTATTTTCGAACACAATAACTACAGTTTTTGCATCAGTAGGCATGATTACGTTATCAGCCAATTTCCCTGAGACTTTCCTTAATTTGACTTTTCCTTAATTAAAAACAGGTTTTGAACCTCGCGTAAAGTGCCGGATGTAGGTAATTAACTCGCAGACCTAGCCAGGAGCTCGAAAAATCCTCGCGAGTTTATACCAGCTAAAAAGTGTTTACGTGTGGGTGTGTAAATCTCAGTAATTAATTGAATCGAGCATTGCAAGTTTCATCCATCAGAATCAAAAGTAGACACGTGCGATATTGAATCAGCCACTTTCTATTTCAATTCTTAGTCATGAACTACCTGGAGGTATACGAACAGGAAATTTCCCCGCGTCTTTTCTAGCGTCCGCCGCGATCCCGTGGGATTTTGTGAGGATGAAGAATCGTCGAAAGAGATGCCGAGCCGACTGTTGATACATTATTTATACATTTTGTTGGAGCAGTGTAAAAAGTGTATATATACCGTGTAGTCTAGAATTCGTCCAGAACATACTATACGATGTATCATCACTACGGAACAGATGTAGGCGTAACGCGTGTCGAGTCCACCCTTCCCGCTGACAATTTGTCACTTCCATTTATCCCACGATAAAACGCATTTGACAAATCGAGCAGAAGGTTTTCCTGGGGAAATGTGTCCAAAAACATGTTTTCATTCAAAAACATCTTTTGAACGTTTCTGGGTGGTTTCTTCAAGTTCAGTTGGTTATTCCGTGGTTTAAAAAAGTTATTTTAACATTTCCAGGTGATTTCACTAACGTCATTTGATTTGAAAACGTCATTTGAACGATTCCGAAAGGTCTCACAAACTCGTATTTGCAAACATTTCGATCAAAATTCAAAAACACTGGCGGAGTCGAGTGTAAAAGGGCTCAATGAGAGTGGTCAACTCAGGAGAAATTGCATATAGGGATAACCGGAGTCATTGAAATGCATGAGCACCGAAAAATGAGATAGTTACGAATGCGTTCTCATACGCAAACGTTCGTAACAGGTGCAGGGCAAAGGTTATTACAGTGTCGCGATCATAACATTGTCAGGCTGTGAAGTTAGGGGCCCGTCGTCATGGAAACGCGTCCTGAAATAGTTATTTATTCACGCGATTCGCCCCTGGCCTGGTCTCGCCGGTCTTCACTGCTCACCATATTCATGCGGATTCGCAGCGAGAAACTCGATCATTATTTCTCTATCTTGACGTTGCAAAATCTGGGTGTTCTACAAATTTTTCTGTTCAATTTAACAGGTATTTATAACTAGTTGTTCAAAATAATGTTGAAATAAATATAATTTTTATAAATAATTAAAAGACATAAATAAAAAAATATATAAATAAAATATGGAAAAAATAAGCGTGAGCGGGGTAGAGATAAAATGTGGCAATTTTTAGAAAATCCAGTTGTGACTTTTCACGACTTAGGTGTCCGTGTAACAAACGAACCGACAAATCGGATTGATACATTCCTGGACGTTGCCCATTCGCAGTAAACTGGATTAAGTTCCGACTCTCCATCAATCCACGTCTTTTTCCTTTCTTGTCGGTCGAATTTTGTGAATACTACCTCGACCTTTCCGTTACCTTTTCTCCTCCGGCCCTCGCGAAATTGGCCTGATGCGATTAATTGACGGTAGGCCCTCCGAGACTGCTAGACGAGATTTGAACCGACAGTTCCAAATTCCAGAGGGGTGTAAGCATACTAGAACCACGATGCTGACGCTTCTACATAGTGAACGAGGTCGGGAATGTCGATAACAAGGCCACAAATGTAATTAGTATTAATGTTCTTGAATGTGTTTGGATGAATCCGCAGTATAAATTTGAAACATGTCAAATAATTTACCACTCTCGTAACGTAATACTATGTTCAATTTTATATACATACACCATACATACATAGGTGTAAAATTTTACTTAAAAAATTATGATAAATATGTATAAAGTTATAAGTTAAGTGACATTTGTATCAGATGAGAAATGAAGTAAAAATAGTTGTTCTGCGAATCATTAATTGTATACTTCATAATACTGTGGATCTATTAAATATATAAATGTTTTATTTAGTCTTGCAAACGTAATACAGCTAGCCTTGATCCAAATGCTTAGTTCAAGGGAGATGTGTATAGATAAAGAAAGTTTAACATTGTTATAAGTAGAATACTACACATGCTGCAATTTTCTACATCAGAATACAATTATATTGTACAGTACAAGCGAATTTGACACGTGACACTTTTCTTATTTGGAAAAATTAAAATTTCATCATTTGAAATATCTTATATTACGTCTTATAGTATTATATTTTCAATTGAATCAATTGCTACAATTAATGTTACATGTAGTTAATTATATTGGAAACAGAAATTTAATCAAAATGTACGATTTGTCTGTCATTATCGGCCTGTTTTTAAACAAATTTATCAAGCCGATCCCACAGCATTCCAGGAACCCTGTACAACGAAAACGAACGAGCCCCGAGTATTAACAACCCCTGCTACATGCGACGTTCTCACCCTCTCAACCGCGCCCTAATATAAATATTATTACACTTTGATGGGGTTAGGTTGACACTCGGTCTATGCGGATATACCTTCTTCGACACCACTTTCTTTTTCATTAAAAGTGAATTTCTATGTGGCACGTGGCTCTGTCGAGGCTTAAGCCCAACCGATCACCTCTTTAACAGTTACGCTCGGTATCAATATACGTTTTATAGCATTAACATTTCTCAACAATACAGGTCATTACATGAACAGAAATAATCTTCTTATTTTATAAATACACAAAAAGATAATTTTCATAAATGTTAGTATGAAATTAAATTTAGTCAAATTCCAATGTATGATATATAATAAAAACTGCAAAGTAAAAGAAAATTAATTTTAAATATTAATTAACTTTAAATAATAACAACATTTCTAAATTTCTACATAATTATAAAAAATAAATGGCGAACATGTGTATAGGTGAAATTAACAGGTAGCGAATGATTAGTGGGTTTATTAGTGAAGGATATTATCGGGTTTGACAGAAAATTTCTTCGGTAACAATGACATATTTAATAACCGGTTCAACAATATTACAGCATTACAGTTTTTTGTTAAATTACATGCGCAATTTCGATATTTAGGTTCGTTAATTATACATACATAGATGTGTCTGTGTGTGTGTATGTCTAACACTCCAGTGTACATGCCAGAAGATTGTTTATTAAAGCATATATATTTCATTAAAATATTAATGAACATATATTAAAGAACATATATTTCATAAATATTCGTTCACGAACGAATACAAGTCTGTAACAAACTTTTTTTACGCTTTTTTTTAAAGTCACTTAACTTAATGCATGAGTGCATTTTTGTTTAAGTGATTTCAATAACAGCGAACTGAATATCATTTACATCAAATAATATTTCAGTTTTTCCCATTAAACCACACTGAATAGAGCTACGGTTAAGATGAAAATCATTGACAAGTTGACCTCATTAAAAGTGATCATTATTCAGTACTTTGTACTGAAATTAACAGAGAAAATATATTAGAAAATATTTTAGAAATAATTTTTAACGAAACCCCTTTTGAAGTAAACTACCGTAATCGTTAACGGCAACACGGAGTTTTATATAAATATCCAACCGATTTATGTAGCATCATTCTCTATCCTACGTATTATTTCATTACACTGGTAAGATATAAGTTACTTTTCATGAAAAATACACGCAAGAAATACAAAAGTCGCTGCAGAAGATTTTCGTAACGTGATGTTACGTAGAATAACCTGGGATTTCTAAACATTTCTTTATATACATTTCCTTGTAATTTTGCATCTTTAAATCTACATGATAATTCCTAATAAAATTTTTTACCGCTGATAAACATAAATATTGGTATATTTACTTGTGCACATTTTTCGCTATTCATTGGGTCAACAGAACAAACGATATGTGCGTTAACAATGCCATCGTCGTTCAAAAACAATTTGCCGCCAAATGCAAACTAAGCTTTCGTATCGATATTATCGCTACAATGAGTAAGATTTGTCAATATCTCGTTTCGATACATACTAAACGAATCGATACGCCTTTTTCTTTTAGAAAAAGCAATCAACCTTCTTTTCACTTTTGTTTTACTCTTGCAAATCTTACTTTCATCAACCACTTGCGCTGGAAAGACGTGCCACGCACGTCGTAATGCTTTTGCAACAGAGTCGTCAATGACGTGCTATACACGTCGTCAGGCAATTGCTACAGAAACAAAATCGACGTGAGTGGTACATGCGTCGGTGAATTTCTTGACAGCACAAGTGGTTAAACAATATCATCGTCTATATAAAAAAAATGATCTATTGAAAGAATTTGAACTGAATATTATAACTGCCTTATTAATATTTCGATGAAATTATTTTATTTAAATTTTAATGTTTACTAAAGGTCTTCAGTTTATGCCCTATCCAGAAATGGGAACACTGCAAATGAAACCAACAATTCCAGTAATAAAAGAACATTAGGAACATAAAAAAACTCGCATAATGAATATATATTATTATTGTTTAAGCAAATTCTTTAAAACCTACTAATTCATTTTGCATATTGCACACACTATTCTCTACACCAGCAAAGAAAAATAATTTTCTTCGACAAACGATATAGCATCTAATTTTTACACATCATCTCTCATCTCTCTCTCTCTCTCTCTCTCTCTCTCTCTCTCTCTTTCTCTCTATTTATATGTATATTATTGTATATATAATATGCAGTATTTATAATATTCATTTATTTATACTCAAGTTCTTCGTTTCATCTTCACCACGACATTCACGACATATGATACAAGTAGGCGAGCTATATTTGCACGACCAGAATATTGTGGAGACATAATGATAAAAAAATTATTCTTTATTACAGAATTATGTACAAGGAGCTAAGAGAAGCTAGAAGTTTCTATGCCAAGTGTCATTGATATCTTAGATTCGGAATAGGCATCAAACTGTAAAATAGCTAATAGACATTCTATATTGCTACTGCACTAATATTGCAACTAAATATCACAGAAATGATACTTTTGTAAAGAAATCAACAGAAACCATCCGATTCATATCTGCTTAATTAATTAATAATTACGTAATTAGTTTACACTTTGCACATAACTCGATTCATCCAATAATAAAGTGGTTGTAAAATATTGTCGATGTAACTATAACAAATGCATTTTCTGGTATGTAAAATTATAAATGTGTGATTTTTGATAGTGATTTCAAACGTATTTACACGTATTTCGTTTATCTAATTGTATGTATATGTACCACCTATACACCCATTGAAAATGCTACTAAAGAATAGCTTATTTAAATTGTTAAAATGTTAACAATTATTAGTAGTAATGTCATTTTAACATTATCTGCAAAAGAATGTTTCTACGTAGAAATTGACAAGAAAGTATGTGTAAGTTATTTACTTTAACTTAGTAGTATCAATGGAACATTATAAACGTATTTTTTACTTTTGTCATACATTTTTTAAATTGTCATGGTACGTAACAAATTTAAATCTTACTGTCATATGTAACAATATTCTTAATCTTTCGCAGATTCTCAATAATGTTTAATCAATCTTGATTATTCACATAACTTGAGTTGATGTTATGTAATACGCCAAAAAACATTACTATTAATTATATAATGTATTTCTGCGAGATTCGATGCAAACTTAAAACCTCTAAAATACTTGCCATGGATAATTAACTTTTGAAAACTAATTCAAGATAATATTTCAGTTAAATTATTTTGAAAGCGTAGTAATTAATTGAAATGCAATGAAAATGTTAATTTGAAGTTACGTTTATAAGTTTTTAAGAAATACTATATATTTTCTGCAAACTTTGTATCACGTATAATTTTTTATAGATCTTAGTTTTTAGAATTTACTTTGACAAATTCCAGTTTCAAAAAAATATTATATATCTATGAATATTAAAAGACCTGAAATATAGATTAAATTTGTCTAAGTTTCTTCCAAATAGGAAAATTTCATAGACTACCTTATTCAGGCACTGTAAACGCAACCATTGTACCACGTTTTCATATTGACATCACCAAAACGTTAATATGGAAAGTGTGGAATATTGATAATGTATTTGCAATGAGTCATAAAAGCTTCTTGCCAGATATTTACTTTCCTAATTTTTTAAATGTTGCAAGACATATTAAGGCCATTCATAACAAAGTAACCAATTTGTTTCAAAAAAAGATAATTTACCTTTGTCTTCATAAAATTTTATATGTAATTAATACATAATTTGTATGTGCGTCATGTAAATATGCATTTACATTAAACAGATACAACTGCTTATGTTTAAATGTATATGACGAGAACATGATATTATCCTATTTTAATAGCAAAGCAAATAAATTATACACACAGAATAAAATAATGCGGATTTTCAAAGGTTTGCCTTTTCAATATGTTAGCATTTGCAAAATATTTTAATTGATGAATGACCTCTACTGTACGTATAAAATGTCTCATATAATGAAATAAAATAGTATAATAAATTCTTTGTATAAGATTCTAAATAGTTTGGTTTCACTCTACCACACTTGTGAATAATGTTGTCAATAATTACTTTCACATGGGTTTGGTTAATATAATATTGAAAAACTAATTTAATTAATCAATTTTGCTTGTAATATCTCTCTTGAGTAAAAAAAAAATAATTTGTTATAAAAAATTTTAAAAAATTCTATTGTAAAATATTAATTATGTCTTCATTGTACATGTTATAATTAATCCATTAATTTACCGGTATGAAAACATTATGTATTCTGATGCTCAAATTCATCAAATGAAACTTGAGTAATATAATTCAGAACAGAGAACATCTATAAAATAGATATGTTATTGTTGGGTTGAATGACATACAGGATATGTTAACTATATTGCATTGTACCAATGATGAAGTATGTATGCATTATGCGATACATTTGATATG
>JABFPT010000460.1:30955-43189 GCA_022817245.1 Nixonia krombeini | reverse complement strand
GAAAGCGTTGACGCGACAGTCGCGCCTCGTAAAGGGAGCGCAAGGGATTGTGCGTGGTAGGAGTTGCTTTCCATTCGATCGGCTCGCGGGGTGTAATAAAGCGCCGAGAAATATACCTTCCATTTTTCCGATAAGCGCGAATCCGCCTCGCAAGCGCGCGTGTATTCCACCGCGTATGAGGGACGAGGGTTCGCGAGCGAAAAAAATATTTCTGCTCGAGATTATGCAAATTCCCCGACATTCGCGCATCGATTTTCACGCGAATGGGAACAGCCTCTGACACCCTCATATTTGGCCTTCGTCGAGAGCGTTGAGGGAACGGCGCGCGAAAACTCGTAGGGATTCTAAAATTTACAATTACACGTCCCGGCAGTCGGTGCTCGGCGGGGCCGCGCGCGCATGCGCCAACCTTGCCGACTCTCCTCCGATTATTATTATCAAACCACTTTCAATGGCAAATGTCTTTCTGCTACATTAAGGAATCTCATAAAGGATATAACCTTAAAAATACGGCATCATTAAAGCTCGAAATGAAAACACGTGTTTCGCATAGCGCGGGCCGGACTGAATTTTAATTGCCGTAAATCAATACGTGCCGAATATTAGTTCGCCGGTCGTAAATCAGGTTTTTAATCAAACCGAGAAGTCAAATGAGATACAAATGAAAGCCCGTATGAAATCATGTCGCTTCCTCCCTCGCGCCGTGTCGCCCGCCGATAAAGCTACGGTATTTCACCCACCAACGATCAGCGTGGCTCGTTTACTTATCGGCCATGCTCCCGACAACTTTTTGAGTTCAACAAATATCGTTAGCGACAAATGACGTAGCGGCGAAATCTACTGGAAGGAAGAGTTTCTTAGAGCGCTCCGAATCTCATTTGGAGAAATCAAGCAATGATGGAAGAGCGGAAGGAAGAATACGAACGGCGGCATTTTTTGGCTGGAACGTAGTTTATCAAACTTTATTTTGACCGAACGATCGTTACGTTTTCATCAGATGTACGCATTTCTCTTCCGTCCTTAATATACTTTTCACCGTGACGCTTCTACGCTGGAATAACAAAATGATCGTGCAACAGCGGTTTTTGCATGTTGCACAACGAACGACGACGCGAAGAAGCCTTTTCGCGAAATGAACAAGAAACGGCTGTCGCGGGAACGATATTCGCGCGAGACTCGGTTTTTTGCTACTTCATCGGCGGTGTCTGCAATTATTGTACAGTAATGAAAAACGTTTCAATATCGCGGAACGCGCACCAACATTTCTCCACTGGGGATTAAGCGTTTTTGATTCGCGCTGGAAGGCCTGGAATGGACGTGAAATAAAGCTACTCGAATGGCCGTGATACGATGCGCGGAAAAAGCGTCGGCCCGTATCCTTTACATATTCCGTGTGGACGATATATTTCAGAAATTGCTGGCAGCCGCAATCTTTTGACCCTTCCGACGCCAGTCCATCCCGCTCGAAGCTCATCTCTCAAGGGGATGAAGCGTACACCGAGAGTCCATATATTCGCGAGTGCAAGCTGCATCTAAATCAGTCGCCGGACGGTCGAACGGTCGAACGTGGGGAAGCGAGCGGGAGGCAACGCTTTGATGCATGTGCCATGATTTTCGCCGCGGAAAAATATCCCGACGTTCGTTACAATATTAATGCGGTTATTATGCGACGTAGCTCTTAACGGATCTGCTCGGCCAACCAGCGCCCATAAGTCACGCCGCAGGCCAGGATCATGCTCCGGCAGGATATCTAGGATATATTGGGATCCCGCGGATTCCTCAGGAAGTAGGCTACGATGGGCTGGATTTTGAGGGAAACACCCTTCGGGAGACAGTATGTCGGGAATATCTTTTACTGCCTCCTTCCTTTCGTCAAAGAGCTTTGCGAGGAGAAAGATCATCGATTTTAAAGAGACGCGATGGAAGGAAACTTTTTCACTTTATATTTAAATGAAAGCTAGTCTTTCAGTGTCAAAAGGAGTGTTTTGATTTGTTGTCCTGCTCCATCAAGGGAACAACCGGCGAGCGCGGGGAAATTTATTAAATTTCATTACACCGGATTCCAGCACCGCCAGCGTCGCAGGCGCGTTACAAAATGGCGGTTTACGGCAAACATTTTTTTGTTCACTTATGGTCATCTTTGGCGTTTATTTATCGCGCTAGTAGCGGGAAGATTGCGAGTGTCGTGGGGCGGACGGACTGTGCAGGAAGTAAAGTTTATTACCATGGTAAATCGAGACACGTACGCATTCGTATAGCACGACGTCTTATCAGGATCGTTTATGTCGCTATGTCGCTCTCTCTCCGTCTTCCTATCTTGCTTTCCTCGTCTCCCGAGCTAGACACCCTCCACTTTAATATTGATTCCGTGGTCTGAAACCGCCCGAGCGCCAGCTAACACCGTTCGAGTGTATTTGACTGGAAATTGACCCTTAGGAACTTTTAATGGGGTTCCATCAAGTTCGCCGTTCAAGTCGCCGCTCTCACAAAAGATTTTCGCGAAAAGCACGACAACCGTGTTAATGATCCCCGGCCATTGAGTAAGATTCCGCTCGGTCCGAACACGCGAAAGGTCCGTGAAGCGGGAGTTTTTCTGAATATCGACGAGCGTTTGCCTGACATGCGCCGATTATAGTCAAATTCGGACCGTGACGATATCGACTTATTACGTCTTTTATCCAGCGCGTTAAAAAGGGAATGTTCGACTTTATAGCCGGCATCTGGTAAATACGTTCCCCGTGGATTCGCCGAGGCAAGCTTGAACGGTTTTCTTGAATATTTTGTTTTCGACTACTCGTGATCGACCCTTCGCGTAATAGACCTGCGAACCAAAGTCCATCTTGAAATGGAAGTCCTTGAGTGGTTTTCGAAGTGAATCTACAACGCAATGTAATTTCAACTCTTGAATGCGAAGGGAAATGAAGTGGAATGCGATGTATCGAAGCTATTTCATTACGAAGATTATTTTGCATTTTTTCTACGGCAATATATGACAGGAATTTGATTATTTCTCATATATAAACGCGCACGAAAACGCGACGGTTTTTTCACGGTAAAAATTGCATGTGCGATCGGTAGCTGGGAATTAAAGGCGTGAGCGCTGTTATATCCCGCACGTATGGAAGAAAATTTGTTTTAAAAGTGTACATTTTTAAAAATAAAAAAGGGTGCAAGGTACGCTCAGAAGCACGCAACCCTTCAGGTTCAACGTACAGACACCCTAAGGCAACAACCCTCGGACCTCCCTTATTCGCAAGCAGCCAAAGACTGCGCAGCTTAACGCGAGCGAGTGAGCGAACTTTCAGTTGGTTACCACCGGCTTGATAAAATATCCCCATCTGACAAGTACTACCTTATACAACGTCAATAACGGTGTTTAACTTTCACGGAAGACGGAGGATGCGAGAGTCTGCCAGTGAAGTCGCGGTAACGCCTTATCTAATGAATTTTCGATAGGGCGAACCATTTATATTACAAATAACAGATGTACCGCGTCAAAAAAGAAACACCCTCGCTCGTCGGAAAGAAGGAACTGTAATGTAGAAGTTCAATCGAAAATGTAGCGGGGAAAGCAAACGCAATTTGCCACGTGCTACGAATCGTTTCGAAGCGAAAAATAACCGAATTACATTGATTTGTGTTTCGAGTTTAAACGTCAAATTTGGATTTCATTGTTCGTCGTGTACAGAAACAATGATGGTGTTAATGAGATATGGGAACAGGAAAAGAGTGACAACTGGTTTGCAATTAATCCCGATCTTGCAATACCAATGTCAATGAGCTGTGCATCCCTCATTGTAATGATTTCGCTGTTTGAACGGTGCAAACTGTCAACGCACAATTGTCGAGTTATCCCCCCGGCCTTGTCCATGCGACAAGGATCAACGGCAACTGCTTGAAAACTGTCGAGTATTTTATATTTGGTCGGGACAGCCGTGAGTACGTCCTTAATTAGCTTTCATAATTTAACTTCGTTAATTAGGGCTTGCTAGTAATTGCCTAATGGACTAACGACGTAACTTTGTCCAAGTAGCCGTCTTCTTGCCCGACACGAGAGTAAAAGAAAATTCGAAATTAAAAAAATAACCGTTGCCAGCTACAAGCATCCAGATATTATTTTTTAATCACTAGCAAACTTTCCGCCTAAGCTGGAAGAAAGCGCGAGCGAAGGAGGAAACGGGACGACTGAAATTTTATCCTTTTTTCACTCCCTCGATGGCGAACTTCATCTCGATGTAAACTCGACAAAGCCGAAAGTATATAATCCGGGAGTGTGCGCCTCAAAGAGTCTTGGCGTTTTCGGGCTTCCTGTGAGAAGAACAAGATTAAAGTTTCTGCGCCAACTTTACTGTTTGTTGGCGCTCGTTTACATTGATTTCTACAAGCCGTGAAAAAAACGCCGGCTTTGCTTGCTTACTGAGATATTAATTATAACCGGGACAACGATCGCTTAATGAAGAAACGAGGAACAATAACGGTTTGGAAGAAGTTAACGTTAAATTTATAGTACGGAAGCTTGCAATTGTTACAAAACATAATTAGTTTAGTTCTTCGGCGCTTCCGAGTCAGCGGAGTATTTGATCCGTGTTCAAAGATGCCCTCTCAAAGAAATTATAGTTCCAGATGTCTCTGCGAAGCGCGATCGTCTTTCAAATTTACTGGAAAGTTCTGCTTTGACAACTTCGGGGAAAAGAGGATATATAGCAGCCGGGACGCAACATCTACAAGTTCGGAATTGTTCCAGATCCATTACATAATGAGAGAATTTTGGAAGCGAATCTCGTGTCAAAGGCTTTCGCATAAGCCGCGATAAATCATGCATAAAAGGTCAGTGAAATTCGTGACTGATCATTTAACTTGTGCAATATACTTGCATGCGCTGTGTTCCGAGAAGAGATTGTGAAATATCCAATATGGCCGAGATTTCGCGTGTATCGTAAAACTCCTTTTACCAGCTCATTTTGGATTATCCGGGGAACGATGACTGACATGATTGTTTGATTAGATTTCTCGTATCTTTTCTCGCTACGAGGTTAAAGAAATACAGTAAAATAGCCGAGTAGAATCAAGCCACTTCTCCAACTCGAGACGACAGTCAGGCGGATTAAAGGAAAAGCAAAGTTTTTTGTCTCCCACACGGACGCTTTTTTCAGCGAGTGAAAAACTCCAAAGCAGCCTCTGCCGCTGCCCTTCTCCGTCTTTGCAGCGTGGACGTCCCTCGCTGTTCTCACAGGGGTTGCGAATTACTTATTCCCGCTTGGCTGGCTTGAACACATCGTTATCTCTACCAGTGAAAAAAAAGCGAGAGAGTGCGAGAGTGCGAGGGAGACGGAGAGTTTTGGAGGATTAACTTTGCTTCGGCTTTGAAAGTTTTATAAATTTCGTTGGGGTCGAGAGGTAAGCGCGGTGTCTTCGATTCGAATGGATATTTCTTCCAACTATCAAAGATTAAATAATAAAAAAGGTGTACAATAAACTTACCCGCGAGTCTCACCGGGAAGCTTTTCCACTCACTTTAACTCCTGACAGGCGTTAACCTTTTTCCCTTCGCAACTTCGGGCATAATAAAACATTGAAGGAGATTATATAGAAAAGAAACGTGACGCATGATCGAGCACAACAATCTTTTCCAATGCGACTTCCTCGCCATCGTGACACGGTCGCGCTGTCGAGTCTGGATTACAGGAAAAAATAATACAGTACCGATTATCCGATAGGTCGCGAGTTTTTGCAAACGGCGAAAACGCAGAGGATGGTTGCATGTGCAGGAAAATAAGGAGAGCTCGAGATTTTCGAGTTATCGAGTCAATGAACGTCGCCTTTACGATCAATCTATACAGGATTATGAGGGGGGATGGCGGCAACAAAGGGAAGATCTCTTACTCGAAGCACCTAGGAACGAGGGCAAAAGATGAAAGATATCCGAGATTGGCCTAGCTATTCTACTACGCGGTTTGCCCGGATATAGAGTTATATAGCTCTGGACTTTATAGCGTTCGACTATAAACTGAAGATTTTTCGTCAAGTTCGGCTCAGACTGTGATTTTAAGTCGATTTACGCGAAACGTTTGGAAAAGTGAAGCTTCGGTAATCGTACATCGGCTCTGCTGGATGTGTACGTGGCCTCGCATTGGCTCACTGCCGCTTTTTGAACAATTCTCCCCTTCCGTCTTTACTCGTCATCGTGCCGATTCAAAAACTAATTATATTCCCGTGCATGGAAACTCATCAAAATACTTTCAAACGAACGTTCAGACGCGGATTTACAATTCCCAGCTTTCGCCCATATAAAACACTTCCAGCCAATTTCAATATGACATAATGTTATTATCCACATTTCACGTGGATTTAATTATTCGCGAGTAGAAAATTTGCAGACAAGGATTACGGATCTTTTTATGTCACCCGTTTTTCCCTGTTAATGAAAACATAAAATGAAATTAATCCGACGCACGCGGGAAATTTCATTAATCGGAATTTAAAAGTATAATATCATTGTTATAAACAAAACCTTTTGAAAGCACGAAAGCTTTTAGCGTCTGCAATTTTCAGGAATAACGACCCGGCCAGATGGATGAACTTAATCACAGTGGAATATCGAACACACAGGCGGCTCCGATTTAATACACTCGGCAAATTATGAAATGTTTTCTGACTCCGCTCGTTGCATATGGAGACCCACGATTTACGATGTTACAGAAACCGTGTACACTGCACGCGCTTTTACTCGGAAAAGCCATCTCTTTTTTTTTCACTCCTCCCCCCCGGCCAGATGATCTCGCGAATACACTTTTATGCACGTTCATTAGTGCATTTGCAAATCGAGGCCGCCGTAACGAATCTGTAGCATGGCGTTAAAATTTTTTAAAACCGTAGGACACTCTCCCCGTTATGGAACCGTGAGTTTATTTGCACGGATAACGAGGACGTGGAGCATTTGATTTTCATTCTCGTCGAGAAACTCGTTTCGCGGGGTTTAAAGGTTAAAGAAGGCGGTTGAAGATCGGCCGAATGACCGATCGCGTAAAAGTCCTAAAAATACACGCGACGAGCAAAAACATGCTTTCGCGAATTTGATTAACACATAAATCACGTCCAGTTTCGGTCACGAAATCGGCGAACGGATTTTCCGAACGACAACATCGATTGCGGCGTCTCTCCGTTACTCCAAACCACCTGGACATAATGATGATTAACAAGACAATCGTGGTTATTAGGAACAATCGGATTCATGATGACTAGGTCATTAGTCTCATTCGCTGCACTCTCCATGTTTTTCTTAGAGGTTGCTCAGCCGCGCCTCACGTTCCTCCCCTGTCATTTCCACCCCTGTGTTCTCTCGCGTGTTCACCCTTCCCCGCCATCTCTCTTACGAGGATAATGGAATATTACATATAAGTTCGCCTCCGGGGATGACGCATTGTCAGTAGTACCCGCAGAGAAACTATTATATTTCCAGTATGAAAGCATCACGAGGTCTAATGAGATTAGTACTGACAGTTTCGACGCTGAAACCTCGCGGGTCGCCGTTGCCTCTGCGAATTAACCAAATCCACTTATTGCTCGGAGTCGATATCCTCGATGTTTACGCCGGTGAACGAGGGAATACACCTGCGCAACCCTTGAAAAATGTATTACCGTTGTCCCCGTTTCCGCGTAATTTCCGGCTCGAAGTTCGGCAACTCTCCTCCGGCAAAAGTTCCAGAACCGTCCATCGAACACTTCGTTTCCATTCCTTGTAATCTTTATTCAAGATATTCCGACGAAAATTGCACGCTCCGAAACCTGTAATTTCCAATGTCCGGGAAGTTTGCCTGGAATATAAAACTATTTCTTCTACAGCCGATGCGAGACAAGAGCGTGTCTTTTAATCCTCCGCAGTTCGAAATAGTTTCCGCGTCGTTGGCTCCGCAAGAGTAACCGGCCGCCGTAATTCTTACGACTTGTCGGGAATATTTGCATTTTGCGAAGGAAATGCGAGGAAGAAATGAAGAGACGGGGGAGGAGAGGGGGTGGAAAAACGGCGGTGAGAGGAGGACGGGCGAAAGAAGAAGAGAAGTTTCACGAGCGCTCGCGGAGTTTCTCGCCGTGTGGAATTACCTTCGAGTATGAACTTTGATACTGCTGTTCACTCTTGAGTAAACAATGGTTTAGAGAAGTTCTAAAGAAACTGCCGAGTCTTAGGACCCATTTAGATAGATTTCTTGCCGCTGCCACTTCGACCGAGGGCAATAACAATAATAGTCAACGCTAAACTTTGGCTCTCCGAGCAAAACGTCGTTTCATGGACTTTTGTCAACGCTGTTTATACTAATTAAACGTTCACGCGTGCACGGATTAGAATTAGAACAGAAACTGCGATAATGTTAATTATGCATAGGAGCGCATAACGGGAGAAATTCGCCCGGGACAATGTCTCTTATGGCCGAAGTCGTATTAGTTGCAATAACCAAATTTATTACCAACTTCATTAAAGAATTACGAATTGAACCACGACCTTTGTTCGCTGACAGTACGGTCAATATTGCGTGACATTTGATAATTGATGGAAACGCATTCTCGAAATTGCTACGTTTACGGTTATGGCGTACATATAATCTAGATTTGATTAAATTCAATCTTGAACGAGGCTTTTCGGAGCATTCGAGACATGCCGTTTCACCGACCGAGGAGGTTGCCCGAAGGCGGAATAAGTCGCCAATTTATAAAATGGCTGACACTTCGTAAAAAGATATTAAATCCTTGCCACGGAAGATTAGAGAGGGCACCGTAATTTCGCGAGTGCTGACGGAGTTTGCTTCGTTCTGTTGGCGCGATTGAGAAAGAAAAGGTGCGACCAGGACGGCGGCGGTGGTAGCTCGGAAGCGGGAAGAGGACGGCAACAGCATCAAGGAAATCTCGACGACTAGGCGAATAAAGAAAAGAGAGACACTCCGAGCAGAAATCACATTGATTTCTGGAAATCTCCCATTCTTCTTTCAACGGCGTGGAACGATCTTTTAGCTTACCCTTCTTCAACACTGACCAGTTCAGATCTAATTGCATTTCCCGCGCGGTGGGTTCTCTGCCTTTTCTACGTGCCTATTTTTCTTCTTATACCGTAATTTCTTTCCGTTTCTTTTCTGTTTTTCACTCCTGTTCGAGCGCGTAACATGATTGGGTACATGTGCATCCATTTGACTAGTTGCACTGTCAAGGAAATTATTTGTCATAGCCGATCAAATATCTTCATCTTCCTTTTCTAGTACATAATATATAATATAATGTTAGATGTGTCAACAACAAAGTCAATATAAGAACATGAAAAAGTCACTTACATGATTGATTTAAAAATATGCACTAACACAAATAAAGATGATAATTATCTATGGTTATACGTTTGTGTAATGGAACAGTTCAGAATGCTAAAAAATGAGATTTGTAGTTGTCTTTTCTGAAGATTATTTAAATATCTCAATTTGAGAAAAGTAGCAATAAACATTGCAGTGCTTACAAAACATTAATCATATAATTTTTTTGTTTTTACGGGCAAAAAGAAGCAATGCCGGTAATACCAAACAAGTTTCCCGGTCTGTTTTGCCTCGTTGAGTAAAGTTAATAGTTTCACGCTTGCTTTTCTTCAGCTGTTTTGAAGTTAGCGGTGAAATTTCTTCCGCTTTGTAACTCAATATTGAAAATAATTTTACTCTAACTATGAGGCATCAGCTTTTTCCACACAGCGCGGTTATCTACTTAACAACTAATGCATTAGCATTATTCAACTCTTTGCGGAATTCTCATTTCAACTTGTTAAAGTGAACAAGTTAAGACATTAGTCAATATATACTAACAGTGCGCTCGAAGAGCGAGAAGACACAACTCTTAACTGATTTTCTGAATTTTCCGAGTAAAGGAAGGTTGCTTAGTGCCAAGTAAAATAAGATGACAAGTTAAAACGTCTTTCGCAACTTCTTTATATCTGTTTTGTTTTTACAGATGTAACATAAATATGATGTTTCTTAATGCGCGTTTGATGGTACTGGATGGAAAACCAGTTGGCCCACGCGCTGCCCCTAAATTGTGGCAAATGTTGAGAAGCGACTGCCGGTCGGGGGTTACCAATAGCAAGATGCCGATCTCGGACACGGTTGATGACACGGGTATAATTAGCGGGAGGATCGTTGTTTCGATGGGTAAAAGGTTAGGGTCAGAGAGCGATTCGGTTGACAGTTACGTTTACCCATTTCCATCGCGCCCGCCCCCCGTGGCAAAAGTTTAAATTAATTTCGAGGTAATTTCCGCAGTGCGGAAACGAGGCTTCCTGCCAAGTCAACTACAGCGTTATCAGTGTAAAAACAATCGGGCGCAGTGCTGCTCGTATCTCTCGGCCGCGTTGTCAAGCACCGGCAGCGGGAAAAGAGGAGGAAATACATCCGGGTCTTCGGCTTCCCACTCAACTTTCCTCAAACATCCGAGTCTTCGGGACGAGCGCTCGGTTAAGATCCCCGGCGCTGTCCCAAGAGGCGGCTAGCGCAGTCGACGAAGTTACAAGCCCATTTATTCGCCATGTCATCCTCTTAATATCTTCAGCGAATCGCTTCGAAACTTTTCGCTTACCGCTCGACGTCGCCAGTTTCGTTTATTGTATACGTGGCAGATGCACTCTTTGTTCCGACTTCTCCTTCATATATTTGGAAGGGAAAATGAAATAAAGTTCCGCTATATCTTCCGCGAGGTATATAAAACCTTGATGCTTTATTATCGGTTGTATCTCCTCGCGAAAAGTTGCCGGGGAAATTAAGTGACCCGGATATTTGATGTCTTCCACAGAATTCCACGATCGAGGCATCTCGCCGATAAACGTTGGATATTAGGTTTCGCGCGTACGCGAGCGGAAAGGTCGCGAGAGACATCGGGAAATGAACACTGCGAAATTCGCCTGATCGCGTTATTTCCCTCGATTTTTTCTTCCCCCTTGGAAAACTCGGTGGTCGAGGAGAGCCCAATGTCGAACGAACAAATCGAGGAGTGGTGGCAGCAACGGTGGCGGTGGCGGCGGCGGCTGCGAGGCGCAGCTCCATCGCGATAAAACGGAAAACATTATTGCCAGGCTGATCGAATCGAAGATCACTGGCTTGAAACTCGCTCGAGTATGTATATTCCCAATAGTTATGGTGGTTATATTATTCGTACTCATAAAGTGCAAATGGTAAAGTTCGCCGGTGCGCGCGGTGGGTTGTTGTCGTCGCAGGGCCCGCGGCGATAGCTGCACTTTTACGATCGATTCGGCTCGTATAGATCGATCGTTTCGTCACGCCTACCGACCTCGCGTTGCGATGGAGATTTACGCGTCATTGCCTTTTGTCAAGGCATTGCAAGATTCTATACGCGCACCGAGACGTTTACATAATTTTCTCTCGACACAGTTTGACACACTTCGCGCACCGGGTGCGCCATTTTAGCGTCGGATGAAGGTTAACGTCCGACGCCGGCTATCGATATGCATTTCGAACTATTTATGATCAGCTAAACTACCGTTGAGCAGCTATATTTTTTACTACCTTACTACTAACCGCAATAAAAGCTATCGCGATAATGGCACTATTACTGTGTAAATGCAATACTTGCGCGTGTCGACCTGAAATGCCTGGCCTCTTCTTTGATAAAGCGGTACAACTTGTTCCGAGAAAGAAGGAGATATGCCCCTTTGATGAACCTCAATAAATTTCATGCACTTGACGCAATGTACTCAAACGTTAATAAATTACCTAAAATCTATAATTACACGTTTTTTCATGTTTTAAGTAGATGTATAATTACAAGGTAGATTTTATTCAATTCATCTTACGTTTTTTACGTTTATGTTCTTGCACTATGCTTCTACTTTCAGCAGCAGAAATTAGCTAAGACTCTCCAAAGACGGCTCGTGTTAAAGTCAACTAACTCCTAATAACACATATATACGCTCGTTATGAGTTAACATTTCAGTCTTGCAATTCCTTAGTTGCTTTTTTTTTTATTTCATACGTCACGTAATTTTTACATTTATTTATATTTGCTGTTTTACATTTATTTATGAACTGTTTAAATATGTTAGGAAAATTTCATACTTTTGATACTTCCTAAAGTACGTGCTTTGAATAATTAACTTTCATGTCAATTAAATTGATGACCATTAAAAGCAACCGAAGAATACGGCTCGAAGGCAAGTTTCTTACATTATCATCTACTATCATGGTAATTAAAATTTTAACT
>JABFPT010000460.1:3119-14600 GCA_022817245.1 Nixonia krombeini | reverse complement strand
AAACGACGAGAATTTATAATTAATTCGACGAGGGTAACACTTTCGTGTGTATTCCAAGAGATCCGTAGAAAGTTGGAAAATATAAATCGGAGTTGTGTGAGAAAAGATGAAAACGCACGGCAGCGTTGATGCATTTATCCAGCTCGGACGCTCGACCGTCACAATCTTTTTTCGGCGGCAGATATACACAGTACTCATCTAGAAAACAAGGTTTTGTACGGGATGACCTAACAAGCAACGCAAACGAAGACCCTGCTCAAGTATTCAACTCGCGTCCACGATAGCATCAAGGCATAGACCTTAGAAGCGAGTGTGGGAAATTAATTCAGAAGTTTTAATTTGAGCTCGCGCTCTTGAATGCTTTTCCCCCAAGTGGGCCATTATTCGTGATAGATGTTGCGCGTGCTTTCTACAGCAGCCCTGTTTTATTCGAGCCGTCGTCTTTTCACGATTTCAGCTTTTTGCCTTTATTTCGCTTGACGATACGCCGTCGAGTCGAAAAGCTTTTAATATCTAGCGATCTTTTTGTCCCGGAACCTACCCTCGATGCGAGAATTATGCCCGATCAGATAACCATTTTACTCCACCGTTCCCTTCTGTTTCTCCGCACGGCAATTTTCGTGCGCATTGAAAGCGCTGCGAAACCATTTGTGGGCGACCGCGCGATCCCCGCGCTAATTCCCCGATCAGGCGGTGATCGAAGCGCGGGTGACGAAGAAACTCGTGATTAGCCAAGTTGGCGAAAAGATATCGATCCGGCGAACTTTAGTGCACTTCGCTGTAATGGTTGGTATTTTAATGAAGGTTTCAAAGTTAAGCCGGTCTTGACCCTTTCAAGCGGATTACTTTGATCCAAGTCGTGGACTTTCGTGGCATTCGCGGTCCGCAAAACTATGGAAAGAAATTACCCCCCCTCCCTTTAACATGACTGCCGATGTCTCGGTAACGTACAAACAGATTAAGAGATTAAAAGCTCCGTGAAAAAGTTTATTTTCGCAAACAGACGCGGTATTAAAGCGACGGCGAACGCGACTGCAGCTGCTGTGTTCGACGCGCAAATGTTAAAAGTAAATTTAAGCTCGGAGTTGCCGCGATCCCGTACAAGTATTAGCATAATTCGGCCGGAGATAAAGCGAGCCGCGTCCGTGGTTCTTGGGTAGTCGGAGTCCGTCAGATTGAGGTCGACGCGGCCGGGGGTTAGGCTAGGTTTAGGAGAACAGTTGGGCGCGGACGTGCCAGCGATTGCTCGAGATATCCCTCAGGAGAACCATTCCATACTGCCCGCCGCCGCTACCGCCGCCACTCTGCGCCTATGCGATGCGAGCCAGCCAAGCGTATTTCTGATAAGCCGGAGATTAGATTCTGTATCGGGGCCATAAATGCGAAATCAAGTTTGGAAATCGTTAACGCATTTACAAATTACCGTCGCTCCGCCACGCAACTTCCATAATATTAGCATGATCGGCGAGCTGATAAAGATACTCGCCAACTGTGCAATTACATGTATGAATGAATTCACTGTGACAAATGGGAGTGCGCCGTGACTCATCCCAGATCACTTCTACGGATTATAAAGTCTCTCTCGTTACTCGTACATATTTATCATCGGACCGAGCGTATTACAATTGTAAATACGCCGGAATACACGAATCTTTTATGAAATTAACTAAAACTGGGCGCGTTATAATTCATGAGTGCAATTAATCTTTAAGATCAGGAATTATTGAATTATTCAGAGGAGTTCGGAGTTCTTCGGAATTATGAGAGGAAGGGTACCGTTGCTTGTTCTTTCCATCATCTTGCGCTTCATCTCGAAACTTCCAATTGTTATTCAACGCAGTCTTCCTAATAACGATTACTATTACTTTCCAATTCTCGACTGTAGTTTCTCGAAAAGCCGAACAATTGGAATAACAGCACGAGGAAATGCAAGCAGACAGTTATCTGTTGTACTTAAGTCAATGTTCTACTGAACAAACTGAACAACAAATTAATATAAAATGACAACGCTATCAGTTTCCGTTCAAAACATTGACATTAATGTATCAGATTTATCAATTATGATGACAACTATTTATTAAATAAATAAATTTTGGGGACGACAATAACAAACAGCGTTGCAGAAACTACGAAATGTTATTGAACAAAGTACATCTGATTACTCTCAAGCGCATAAATCAATAGTAATTGTCAATAAAACGATAAATTTTCTTATCGCCGATAGATTACGAAATTACTGACGTGTTTGTTACTACGTGACATTACACTTTCATTTATTTGAAGACTCGAGGAGTATAAAGTAGTGCTCAAGTTTTGCACACGCTATAAAGCACAGCTCGCGGAAAGCTTGTGACAGTCAGCTTGATGTAGAATAACTTTGGGGAGGGTGGATGGAGTCGGGTGAAGAACGACATGAGCTCTTGAAATTCCTTCGAGAGCTAATTAGTCGCAAACATGAGCCGAGCGTCTTCTCTAGCTTAGTCCTAAGCACACAGACGGATAGCACAAAGCGATTCAAGACGAGCTGGTCTGGTCGCCACCTCCCCCGCCCCCTCCCACGTACCCCTTTTTCTTCGGTCTGCTGTTACTCCGCTTCGGTTTCTTATCCCGCACTTATATTCCGTTTCTAAATGATTCGCCGGCAACTTAACCCTTCTCCGTCCCATCTACATCTCTTTTTCTTCTGAAGGGAAGCGTGATGAACCTCGCCGCGGCTAATCATCTAGATTTGTGCTCCGTTCATTCGCTTTTGGTCCGCGTACTCGACTCTCTAATGAAGCTATTGGTCCACTGTGCCTAGCATTACGTATCGAGGTAACAATTTACCTCCATTCTTATCTCAAACCCTCGATTTTTTCTCACTATCCGGTAGAATGTATCTCGATTGGCAGAGCTGCTCGTTTTAATTTCGTGTCGTTCAAACGTTAAAGTTTTTCAGCCATGTCTGACACATACTATGATATTCAGGTACTATATAATCGGAGCGATACCAGACGATGATGCGATGCGATTTTTTGATCGAATTTAGCAGACAGGACCGGCATTCTCTTTAATCCGGGACCGATAATCAACTTTGTTGACACATTGTCAATAACGTATTATGGCGCGCTATCGGGATAGAAGTTTAGCAACGTAATGTCCTGACGGTGCTTTCATGGTTTTCAGGAAAGTTATTGGATGCCACTTGCAGTTTAAAATTCATAGAATCTTTGATGGAAAATATCTTTGACATAGCACAGTGCTATGTCAAATCCTACTTTATGAAGGTACGAAATGCCCCGAAGGTATCGATAAAATTTGATGCGGTGATATTGAAAACCAGTTAAGTTCATAACATCAATCTTCGGCAATAAACCAGGCTTTCCATTCATTCCTTACATCGAAAACTGAACCAATATAAATGCAGTATTTTTTTACGAACTATCGATAAATGCCCCGCTTCGTTTCTATTGCTCACTTCGCAGCATCCATAGCAGGTGTCAGCTCCGAAACTTTTACGCGAGGACTTTACGCGATTAAAGCGGTTGTAAAATCGGCGGAGTCGTTGCTGAAATTTTATAAAAGTTTTCATTGGCAACGTCAGGTTCCGAATGCGTCATTGTCGATGCATGGGCTGTTGTGATCGCCTCCCATAACGCATCAATCTCGTGGAAGATCCCTCGGGATCCGCGTATGGGGCCCTGTCCAAAGCTCACCCGAGCTCATCCGTCACACAGCCCACATACGCAGCCATCCGGTGTGGGAGTGTGGTCGGGCCGGTGTGGGTGACTCGTCGATGCATGTATATACACAGGTATCGGCGTTCGGCGTGGGTGCGTAGTCATCGCACGCCCTTCTCCAGGGGGCATCTCCATTGTATGCTAACGCCTTCCGCGAATCTCCCAATGTCGTTTCGCGATCGTACCGAACCCGACAGTGCTATTTCCACCAGGATGTATTCCTTTCTCTCATGAGCTTTCATTTCCCTCCAGATTTTACAGCAAACCCTACAGACATTCGTTCACACTGAACAAACATTTGTCCGTGACGGACCAATATTTTTTTTTTCAACTGTACGCTTTCATCCAAACTGCGGGAAGTGGTTCTTTTGTTGCCCAAGTGTTAATCCCCTGAGGAAGTCGATTATGGTCAGAATGTATAAAGTTCCGTGACCTTCATCTCCTCGTCTGCTTTCATTACGAATTATATTGCGCTGAATTGGTGGTAATTTGTTTAACAATATTCAGTTGGTCCTTCCGTCAGATATCATTTTCGTGCAGATTCGTGTTTCGCGTCAGCGCATCGTCCGCAGATTTGAATGTGCCCAGGAATGACAGCGGGGACGTTCATGTCGCATAGAGAGTGACCAAAATGCGGCTGGCAATGGCCAAGGGTCTATTTCGTTACGCAAAGCTTTGGCAAGTAGATGTCCCGGCACTGATCTCTTAAATAAATATGCTGATCCGCCGTTTGGGTACGCTCTGCAGCTGGACAGTCCTTGTTTCTATGATGCAGCCAAGCCAGCGCGATTTCCGTACTTGGCAGAGCTTTGGAGTGGGTTTATCCCCACGAAATTGTTGCATACGGGTTGCCTCATCTGCATAAATGTGTTCGCATGTGCAAACCGTCGAAGCAATATGCGCGATCCCAGCATCGGGTATGCTGATCCGAGGATCAAGCTGCCGTTCACTCGGATGACTTGATCCTAGAAATCGATTTTCGAAATGTTTGGGATTTTCCTTTGCATCAGTGTTTTGACAATTCTATCTATCACGCGCATCGCTCATGACAAGCATATCTTTTTGATGCCTGAAATTTACAAATGAGCACCTAACTTTCCATATTTGAAGCATTGGCAACGCTGGCAGAAATACTGCAGTGCTAGACATCATTTTTGAATGATTTATAACGTTCGTTTATTTATTCGTTTCAGCGATCGTTATTCTCCCGAATTTGCAATACGCGGTTACCTTTCCTAGTCCTGTCAACGTATATTCGTTACTTTTTTCGTCATTGTGTCGATTGCGTAACAGTTATTCAACCGTGACCAATGACCATTTGTGCCCCGTGAAATGCTTTTTTCGTACAGACGCGTATAAGGTTTCAGCTAATTTCGAACCAATAGCGGTATCCGCGATAGGATTTTCACAAAGGAGCGGATTTTCCAAAAGAGCCGTCTACCCCCTTTTTTCATCTGCATGTATAAAGCGTCCGATTCGCTACAGGGGTTGTATGTTAATGCGTGAAAAGATGGCGCGTCGAGTCTGTCAATGTGTCGGGCGACACGCGCTATCGGAGATCCGTGGCAAATCCTTAGAATCCCTGCTGTCCTCGCGGAAAATCGCTCGCCGTGGTCGTTATGCAAGAGAAGTCGTGGTGAAGCGAAAATGCGTCCAGGATTTGCCCGAACCGGTTTCGAAGGATCGACCTGATTTCCGGACCAGCCACAGTCCTAATCCTGATGAAAGGACAGCCTTGTCACCAGCGGATCTTATCCTCAAATCTGCATGCTGCCGCTCATCGCCCTCCTCGTCGCCGCGTTATTCAAGGGCTCAAGAAAGAGATCGTCGGACTTTACAAAATATATTCCCACTTTGGGATATGTTGTCCCGTGGCGATAAGGGGGATTTTGGCTGACGAGGGTAGCGACGTATACGGACAGGATATTCGCTTAAAAGTTACGCTCATTTCCGGAGAATGCGATACCTACGTTTTGCCTCTGCGTTATGTCAAACGGGATCATCAATGACCTTTTTCGAAATGTACCCGATGTTAAATGACATTGTCGCCGATCAGCCAAGCAGTGAATCGAAGAATTACAACTGTAAAGGCAGAATTGCCACAGTTCAGTATGGAGGCAATATTTAATCGTATTTTCCTATAGTGTCGTAATGTTACTCAATTCGATAAATAAGTGTATAAAAATTATTAAACTTTCATCTACAAAGAAGAAGAGAAAAGAGAAATGAGTTTGAATTGTTCGAAGTAAACTTAATGTTACGTCTACGCAACTGCTCGACGGTTTCTGACATTTTGTCAGGGAAAGGTACTCAGCGGAGCTCTAAAATAATGCATCTACGGTTCACGTGGTAAATAATCAGAGATGACTTGGCGTTGATTGCGAAGTAACAGTGATTTATAAGGTTAGTAATAAGACATTGCAACAGGTTGATATTTTACCAAGACTTTTCACTGCCCTATTATTTCAGTCGTTAGAAATGTCTTAATATGCAATTTATGGTTTTAATTTATTAATGTTTCTGGCTCGTAAGTTTTAAACCGGCGTAATACAATTTATTTTAGGTCATTTATTTTCTCAACGATTCAATTACGGTTATGAAGAAATATCTGAAATAACAATCCTTTCATTTGATCCAAGTTTAGCAATGAAAGAATATTATACTAAACATTGTGCAGTAATAATAAACTTGAAACAAAAATTATAAAGTAACTGTGATAACAAATGAAGGAAAAATATACTTCTTATTGTCATTGTCAGACACTATTTCGCTTTATTCAACGTAGATTTTTAAAATTAAGTTAATGCTATAATGAAACTCTTGATTGTGAATATTACACGTTCAATGCTCTATTAAAATGTCATCTGTTTCAAATTTGAATTGCGAGATGTATCCTTTTCATTCAAAGATGCTTCCGCTCGTACTTGCAAATAAGCTTGAGTAGCGTTTGGATGAATATTGTACATGGTATTATCTTTGTACAATATAAGCTTTTCAACGTTCCATTACACTGTGTGCTCGAATTTGAAAGGGGCGCCTTCCTTTGTTATCCTACGCTGTTCTAACAAGGTATCCTGATCACTTTAAGGAGCTTGCCGAGGAGCTTTCAGACATACTCGTAATGATTTCAGATCGTCTCTTACTCGCGATCTTCGACGTTGCCTCCTTTAGAGACATCTGCCGTTTCGTATTATCAAATTAGCATAATAAGACGGAATACGCAACGTAAAGATACACACCAGTGAAATTCTAACCCAATTCGTCAAACTTATCACTACATTGCTGAAAGAAAATTTTTACTCTTCTGTGATGTGTTCACTGAATTTGTTTCTTTAGAAATATTCGTAGACAGTTGCAAATCAATTTTCGTTCATGTCAGTACGTTACAGATATTCATGACAGATAAAGTTGTATGTTTAGATGTTGAATAAAACTTTAAATAACGCGTACATTATTTCGAGAAAACCAAATTACGATGGCAATTTTTATATACAGGTCACCGTTTCAAGTATATTTAAAAATGAGTGTACTTTAAACAGAAATTGTGACGTTTAAATATAAGTTACGTCAATTCCAATTTCTTCAAAAATAATTTATGGTCTCTTTGTAATTCTACCTGTTATATGCTTAGGTTTCGTGTAAACGCTGCAATAGCGAGAAATGTGGATAACAAAGCACGGAATGGAGTTTCTTATTACTTGGAAATTGTTGATATTACAAAACGTGATATATTTACGTTGTATCAGAAAACATAAAAATGCGGGACATTGTGATTTAAATACATTCAGTAAACACTCTTTCTGCGATTCGTATTCATAATTTCAATTATGAACTGTTGAGCGTATACTTGAAACGCTATAAATATCACGAAGAGCGTGATTACCGTGCGTGCTCAGCACAGAAGTTATGAACTGCCTCGCAGCTCCGTATCCACGCAAGCCGCTCGACTTACATCCGTCGAATCTCTCGTTGCTTGATTGAGATGGATTTAATGCTCGATTACGATTTAAGATCACCGAGTAATCGCGCAAGCAGTGATTACGGATCATAGATTGCGATCGGCAATCCTGTAACTCGGACGCGGGGCTTATTCTCACGCATATCGTTTTCAGCCATCTGCCCCGTTCGGTAACCGACGCACCGCGCAATTGTGCCGCGTATGCGTGTAATTAGGTCGCCCTGAATTGCCTTCTAATGAACGTATGCAGGAAACCGAACCGGATTCGTGGCCTTTTCGTCTCGTGGCGTTTCTTCAAAAAATAGCGGGGAGGGGAAGATTTACAGTACTATTACAATGTACTGCATTAATTGGCAGACGCGAATCGCCGTACCGTGTACACTCTGTAGTGACCGTAAATGAATGTGGAAAACGAAATCTAGTTCACGCAAAGCGAACGGGCCGATTGAAAAGCATCCAGGAAGCAATAGCTGTAATAGAATTGCGAGGTACAAAGGTGAATGCGGAGGTTCGCCGGTACAGCAGCGCCGATGCTTAGTCGCGGTATTAAGTAGTCATTGGGTGATTTGCATTGGATGTGTCCGCGGCTGGATGAACGAGTGAATAGGTCGAAGTGGAATAAAAGGAATCCCGAAGATGCGCTGCGGAGATAGGACGTTGCTGCCGCTCCGGACTTTAATAGCTGTCGCTGAGCGTGCAGTAATAAATTCTACCGAGCGATACTGATTCCGAGCCACTTCTGTTTCTCCAATTCTCTTCGTGCATTCCGTCATTGTGCGGAATATAAAAGCGTTGCGGATAGCGGCGTTGTATGATTAGGATCGTGCCACGCGTGCATATCTATAATTTGGCGTTATTAATTACCTCCTTCCCGTCCTAGATCCCTGGAAATTAACAAAGATGTCAAATATACGTAGGGAAATGTATACATTTCTGTCGTAACATGATGAACATTCTGACGGGTGCGGATCAATAGCATTATACAATTAACGTTGCGTGTTGTACGCGTTCTGCTGCTTTACGGATCGTGCCGGACATTCATCATAGTTAGGAGGCAGTTAGCGAATGACAGATTGGATCGCTTTGACTATTATTCAGCGATCACTCACACGGTGTAATTTATCTTTTACTTTCGAACAGTCGTATGCACCAGACTAAAAAAGTCGCCTGGTACGTAACAGTCGTTCACGATAAATAAAGCTAACCTTGAACGCATTAAAGAAGTGTACGATCGCGTTATATAAACTGACCATACAAAATTTGTGAATTGGTAGATAAATCGTAAACTTTTACAGCAGTGAGCATAGTTTTCGTTCGGATGGCCCACTGATTACTATCCAGAAATAAATTACTTTAGTTCTTAAGTGCGTTCGTTATGTGGTTGTGAGGTAACGTATGTTTAACAATTACGACAGTTTTGTAGTCAAAGTAAGGCTATAAGTCAGACAGTCCGTCGCTGTAGGACCATTTAGCGTAGAAAATGGACACCTCATATTTCAACTTGATCCTACATGATCTCTCATAAGTAACGACTTATCGTGAACCATTTGCTCGGTAGGCGCGCAGTGGGCATTGGACTTCGATTGGAAAAATCAATGGAATTGGTGCTTATCGTGAAAGGGAGAGTGGTAGAAATGAGAGGAAAATGGTGCAAGGGAAAACAATAGAGGGCAGCGTATGTGTGTATATATATATCGAGAAACGCGGCTCTCATGCGAACTGATTCGTTTCTCGTGAGGCGGCCACTCGAGCGTAATGCCTAAGAAACCACGTCAGATTAGTGGAACCTTTAAGGACAGTCAAGTCGAGCGTTATTTGATCCTCGGATTTAGGAACCTTCAATGTTTCTCCACAAACGAATACACTAAACCAAATCTCGCGTTACCGTTACGTATATCTCGATCAGACTCGTATATAAATATCATGCTTAAATGAATTAGAAGATTATTACGGGTCAAAATTTGTCCAATATGTCACTCATGTACGGAATGCTTTCGTTTATCGGTGTGTCCCGCATCGATCGATGGAAGTCGGTTAAACGGTAATATGGAGTAGAGGAGGACCTTTAAAATTGTACCTTTTACACATAGTCAAAAGACATATTTTAACCGCTTCTATTTATACATGACGCTCTGCGCCATGCATTATTCATCCAGAAGTGAACAAGGTCGGAATTACATTTTATTGCGATAAAGATCAGTCTTTTAATGATTACCATAAACCGTTTTGCGTCATTGCCCCGTATCAATGGCTTATAATTGTCAATCAGCCGCGTCCCGTACACAATGGAATAAATTTTCCATTAACGGCAACGAGCGATTTTATGCAACTGCTCGTGATCTCCATTTTGTCCCGATTTGTTGGACAAATTCAGAAATGCCAGAATTACTTCCCCCGCATAATTGCCGGGAGAGGGGTGTCGAGGTTGAAGAGGAGAATGAAGGAGAATAAAAAGGAGGGGGAGAGGGAGAAAGAGAGAGGCACGTGGCGAAATTACGACGGCGTACTTCCGACGACGCGCGTACGAGCGTTTACCGAGAATAATTACCGATGCAGGGCCACGGGTAGTGTCGAAATTATGGCATCGTATTTTTCGAAAACCGGCTATGGCGACAATGCCTCGGTGCGCGTAGCATCTGAATTGCCTCGCAGACTCGTGTTACCCTCGAGTCATGTTTCTCTCTCCTGGGGTACGGACACGCGGTCCCGGGTTGATGCTGAGTGCCCTTTTCAAAATGGCCACGTGTCACGTGATGTCTCACACCTTCCGAGTCTTGGGAACTACTCGTGATTTAGGCAGCCCTTAATTAAGACTCTGATTTCGCTTCGCTTCGCCGCATTACTTATTCACATGTTATAATTGAAATAATAATTGCACGATGCACCGGAGCGTGACGTTTAATGAAGAACATCATCGCTACAGAGTTGGCTAAATAAAGGATCATCGCAAGGCTCGTCGACTATGTCATTGGAGGTAAATGACAGGCTTGCTATCTACTTATTTTTCAATTAAGTTGACGATTAATCACGCGTTTTCTCTCTCAAACCGCTTTTTATTCCCGGCTCTTTCCCCACCGCGTAAAATTGGCATGGTGCGGGTTTTTAATGAAGATTAAGCGAATTGCGCGGCGAGAGGTATACGTTCTGCCGATTCCCAGTGACCGTCTTTTATCCCTCCTCCGAAGATTCGTAACGCAAAATCATGAAGCATTTAGCTCTCCGCGAGCGCCACTTACCATTACGTACGGTTAAACAGGATTTCGACTTTAATCAGGACTTTGACTTTATTTTCCATCTTGCAGAACATTGTGAACAAATATAATTACAAACGAATCAGTGTATGTGTATGCGAACTGTATTTTTCTCAAGAACTGAATGACAATTTTGGTACGGAATTTAAAATGTACATTTGCAGACTCAAAGACTAAAATCTGTATATTTTTTAATACTTTTTTTTCACTAATTTGATTTATGTATGTTTGACAGATTCGTAAACTTTTTTGAATTTTCGTTCTTTTAGCTGTAAAAGATGTTTAAACCAAGATTAAAAAATTGTTTCATCATATATTTTGTGACAATATCTGTTTTCATATTTAATTGAAATTTAAATTAAAAAGCGTTAAGCTATAAAAAATTAGAAATTTAAAAACGTATTAAAAATTTGTGTAAAAGGCACATTCACTGCGAACTACACCTTTTCGTCGATCGAAAGAGTACAAGTCAATAACTGTTCATGCGGTTGCAACGATTTTGCAAAAAATCTGCGGTTTTCTCGCAATACAAAAAACGGCGTTTTAACGGAAC
>JABFPT010000458.1:32341-43254 GCA_022817245.1 Nixonia krombeini | reverse complement strand
AACGCAATATTAGTTAACGTTATCTAGCGCTGTACGGAGTATTAGTATTAATGCTAGTTGTTAATAATTAATCATAGTTTAAATGCGTGCACTTGATTTCCCGCACATTTCTATGCTGTCGTTCGAGCATAACGACAGACTAATCGTCCGTGGGACGGACGAAAACTTTCCTCTCTTTATCGTTTCCATCTACATCGACAACTCTCGCGCAACTTTGTGCAGCAGATTTTCCGAATATCATCGATTCGTAATCGAGGTAATTTTATTAAAAGGTTATTTCGTAGGACGAGGGCACTCGAGCGTCTTGTAATTAACACGACGGCCATGTACTCGCAGTAATACTTTCCGTTCCCTGCATATCGCGATGTTACGATAGTGCCGGCACTTGCGTTAAATATCTACCACCATTGACATTAATAGTACATCATTAGCAGGACTACAATATTGTATTACATATTTACAGTATAATGAAAGGGTGAGCAACGCGAGGGGAGGAAAAAAAAGGCTGAAACGGTACGTTTAAAAGTCGATTGCACAGTACGAGAGCGGTGCACGCACACGCGTGCACGGTTCTTACGCGACATTCGAACATGGCAACGGCGGTGGAGGCATTTTGCCGGTTTTTGTAATTTTCCTCAAATAAGCGTCCACCGAACTGGAGATTGGAAATTGATTTAAAGGGGAGGGAAAAAAAGCGAATTTGTTGATTCGAAAAGTTATACACGGCCAAAATTGTTGGCAGCGAGTGATTGCACGGTCCGTAAATATTATTTGGCCGGAATGAATATCGGCCGTGCACGCCAATCGACGTTTATACAACGCAACTAAATATTTGCCCCGCGAATGATTCGTGCTGTTCGCGGTTGCGTGGCGATGACTCTCGCAAGGGCAAACACCGGCGACGTTCCGCGCTCGGATCTCGACCGGTTGGAAAATCTGAGGTTTGGTCCGTTTTTGCGCGTCGTTCGTCGACCAAGTCGCTTTGGTACAGACGTCACGCCGTGGAAAGCCAGATTTGTTAAGAAAAAAAAAAAACGGCGCAGCGTGCGTATTAACATGCCTGGCGTGATGCAACGAATCGATACCGTGGAAAGTACGTCTGAGCGTTTAATAAATAAGGATTCGAGTAACCGGCAAGGCATTCGGCTATATGACTCCACAAGCCGCTGCGAAACGCAAGACTCGTATTTACGTCGGAATATTAATTTTCAGTCACGTAACGCAATACCCTGCAAACAAAGCCTCGCCAATTACGCGGCTCTGCCACCGCCAGCGTAGCCCTACACAGCACGAGCCCCGACCGATTGCCGATTCCGTTTAACGTCTCCGATCAGTTCCTCCGCTTACCCCAAACGAATACATCTTTTCTCCCGTGTGTCCAATACTGCCTTCCTTTAAGGACGTCCCTTGCGCGATTTAGCGGTTCGTTTCGTCGGTCGCGAAGACGATAAAAGCGAATTGGCGGATGGCGTATCAACAACAACAACAACCAAGTTTCATTTCGCCGTTATTTCCTCTGTCGCTCTGCCGGTCGCCCGACGCGCTTTTCTAATTACTATTTTAATTCCGTTAATAACCACTTTAATTGCTTCTCTTCTCACTTTGTCCCCCCTCGCAAATGCCGCAGATGCGCCCACTCTCTTCTACGCGAGCAATTACCGCGTTTTCTATTATACGTCCTGGTGAACTTTCCTACTTGCGTCGCGCACACTTCCCGCCGACTTTATGGATTACAGTCGATACTCCCGAACGTCCCGCATTCCTCGCCGCTTGTCACGCACAATGCAGCCTTTCCGGGCAAGTTTAATTACGTTACAGTCCACGGAAAAATATATATATATATATATATATATATATATATATATATATATACAAGGTAAAGTACAATTACTACCGCAGTTTACGGGAAATCTTTCAATTATACTTACAGCTTTCGAGCTGAGAAATAAGGGAAATAATCTCTTTACGTCGTTATATACTTGCTCTTGAAATTCTGGCAGTTAAAAACTGCGGGGTAAATCAGCGCGGTGTTGATCGAAGTTAACGCAAACTTGTTAACGTTCGATGGACGCCGCGATATCGATGTTGCGTTCCCGGTTCGCCGACTAAACTGAAACTGTACGTGTCTATGACCTTGCAGAGGTTATTATGTTAATCCACTTTTCTCGGCCGTAAAGGTAAGTCCCGTTTTATGCGACAGCCGGAAAATCGCGTTTCCGCCGCGGCGATTGCTCAATTATTTCCGGCATGAAATAAACGAGAGAACGGAGAAAAAATGGTGGGCGAGCGAAGGGGGCGAAAGCAGCGGCGTCGTTGTTGCGTACAGTAATGAATTCGGAGGATTAGCGTCGGCGTAACTTTCTTAAGACTAGGCTGATCCGGGGCGGTCTGGTTCACAGCGACAGTGACAGAGCCAATACGATCACAACTTGGTAACTCATTTCCGGCGCGCAGCTCGCAGATTAATCGACCACCTCTGCATACTCGGCCACTGGCTTCGCTCGACTTAATTTGAATTAGCAGCAACTTTCACCCGAGTTTCGTCGTTGATGAAACCACACCAAAGTCTTAAACGAGTTTACATGCCTGGGCAACGTGGCTGGTGTGCGCCTGTAGCCCGCTCCACGTATCACTGTTTTCTCAAGCAAAATTAATTTCATTCCATTCGACGAGGATGATTCGAGTCTTCGTCGAACATCGACCCAAAGACTCTTGCGGTCAAGGAAAGTGTCTTCCGAGTCGGGCCGCGTTTGCGGCGAAGAACCGCGCGTTTTCACCATCCGCGTCGACATTTCTGCAAGAGGAAACGGACGGGGAAATCAAACGGAAAATGTGGCCACATTCTTGCTTTTAGAATTTTTTCTCTACTACTATTTCCCCACTACTAAGATTATCGGGCATCGTCAAGAAGGGAAAAGATTTCGGAGCGAGTATATCAGAACGAGTGTAAAGCAAAATTGAATTTTGGGTACCGATACCGCGAAAGACCTGAAATCTGTCACTTATTACCAACCGTTGCTAGTTTGTCATGCACTCTACCCGAGTGTTGTTCCAACGAACTACGTTGGAATAATATCACTTATCGATGTTGGCGTAGAGCTATGTGTGTCTTAGTGTACAGGAATTGGACCGCCAGATGGTTATTTCAGGGAACAGTCTATCGCAGAATTATAAGAGAATGCCTCGAAGCGCGGTTATTCGATACCGTTTTTCCATCCGATTCACAACACACCAGAAACACAGCATCGAATGCTGTGTGCTTCAAGGTATCTGCAAAATGGTGATTGCGATTTCTTGTCCGGATGAATCAGTGATGTGAATGTACGAAAATAGGAATACTTGTAATTGCCGTTGAACGCGCGCGACAATGATGGCCGACAAATTCGCTCGGCGCATCAAAATATAGAGCGATCGCGGTTTAATGCCGAAACGATGAAAGTGCGGTAACAACCGTTGCAACGGTTGCGCGCGAACCAGTTCGGAAACAATGGCGGCGCCTTGAATTCGTCGGGGACATCGGAGAAACATTTAACGATGCGTCGCGGCTGCATCGCCGCATCGATCCTCCGCAACTCGCTTGTTTTCGAATTAGTCGACGGTTATGGAGCGTGTACGGCGGGTAATTTTGTATCGCGCATGAATATGATAATCGGATGCCGGGCCGGCGGTCGAGTTCGGGTGAAAAGCCGACAATTAGGAGAAACGAGACCAGTCGCTGATTTCGCGACGGCAGAATTTTACGTATCCGCGATAGAGTGTTCTAATGTCCTCCCATTGTTCTGCCGCGGCCCGACCCGCCGTGGATACGTAACCTTGTTAGCCCGGCGTTGGAGCGTTAAAGGGACGAGCCGCTGCTCGCGTCCGTCCGAGATCGCCGGTTCCCGGCTCCGATATGAAAAGCGGTAATGATAATGATAATGGCGGAGATTCCCCCACCGACTCCTCTGATTGGTTCCCCATTGTCGGCCATCGACTTTCTCTTTTCTCCTCTTTTTACACCCGTTTAATCAACGCTCCCGTCTACTCGCGCGCCGATTTACCGGGAAAAATGTTTATCGAGTTTTGAGTTCGCCTCTGCCATGTTGACCGCGCTCTACTTTCGACGATCGATCACCGCGGCTAACCAAAAGGGAGATTGAATTCCGGACAAAAGAATACCCGATTTTTGCTACTCGAGTAAAGTTAATCAAAATTTGAAAACGTCGGAACGGTGAGTCGATCCCGGAAAGCCACCTCCCCCCCAAAAAAAGAGAAAAAAGGAGAAAAAGGGGGAAGAGAGCGGGATCGACGAAGAGAAAGAGAATGCACATAACGATGCATGACATGTTATCGGGGGAACGCGGATCCGGCGAAAAATGCGTGTTTACGAAATTCCCGCGGCCGTGCATCATATTGTGGCGATGCATTCAGTTACACTTGTGTAACACGACGTGGCCGTGATTGCGCAGCCTGGCGAGCGGCATGTCGACTGGAAATTATTGGACCGCACCAATTTCGGACTTTCGATCACATTCACGTCACGTCGCAAGAAACGGGGGCGACGGTGAGAAGGATATTTTTTTTACGCGCTTCCGCGTAACAAGGACGATCGTTTCACCGGTGGTTCCCGCCTTTACGGCACTTTTCGCGGCAATATAAACCCGGTGTAAAAAAAGCCAGCCGCGGGCGAAGAGTTGACGATAATATTACGAATGACTCTATATTGGGATCATTAAATTGTTCATGAGAGATAAGACACGGGAGGCGGCGTCAACGGAGGCGGATGCAAACGCTTCCAGCGGAACGTTTCGAGCGTCGCCGCTTCTCTTACCGACGCTGCCCGCATGCCGCTTTCCTCTTTTATGCTCGTATACGGTCTGTGGGGGATGAAAGGTTTTCATTATGGAGCAAACAACGTAGTCGACAAATAACAACAGTAATGGAATCCTTGTCGACGCCGAGTGCGATGCTACTGCGCTCGTTATTTTTACACCGTGTTTCATCGCCTCCTAATATACAACGATAGCAAAATCTTTACTGTCTCTCTAAAGCAGCGACATTATAATTACGTAACGCATCGTAATGTTCTCGCGTTACAATAAAAACTTAATTATGTTGTCTTCCCTCGTCCTCCTCCCGCCGACGCTCCTCGCCCTTCCCTTACCTTCCGAAACAATCGTAATTTACAGATTTCGAAGCTCGCACAATTGCGAAGGTAACACAATATTTTGCGCGTTACAGGGAATATAAGTTAATTGCATTTTCGAGAGGAAGTGACGTCATCACGCACCAACTTGCGAATGCGACAATTTTTTCCGCAGGTTTAACAACGTTAACGCTCCCGCGAGCGTATAGGGTTGAGACCGTTGTCGTCCTTCCGCACGAATGCCCGGCAGTCAATCCGATGTCGAACAATGTTCGGCGATGCCTCGGCGCAGAGGGATAACGTCATCCGCGTGAAAGATAACGCGCTACAAAGGGCACAGTCGTCTCTAACGACGGCCCGTTCACCGCCGCTGAGATTCGAAGGCGCATTAATGACACGTGTGAACGGGCGACGGAATCAAATAGTTTCGAACATCGCGAGCTTCTCGTGATTTCTCTTGGGTTCAACCGTTCCGCGTCACGGCGGTGACGCTCCGGATATAATCTTTCTCGTCGCTCTCGAGGACGGTTCGTCGTTCTACGTCTTTTCCCGCCTTTATTTTTCCTTCTCTTAAATATACTTAATACGTACTTAATGCGTATTAGAATTGTTGGCGTTTGTCAGAAGGAAAGAGCAGAACGAGAAGACAAGACAATTTGCCAGCGGGAAAAACGACGCTTCGAGTCACCGACCGCTGTGCCGTCATACGTCGTATATGGCAATTGGATGAAGAGGAATTACGTTTCTCGGTGTGCGAATACGCCGCGCGGAGGCTCTTCATTAATCAGCAGACGTGGCATAGGTGTAATTATCCGACAGTAATTAGCTTTGTAGAGACGCGGGACTCGCGAAGATGAAGAGTCTGCGGCGGGGTAGAAAAGGAGGCCGAGGCGAGGGAAGAGGGGCCGCGAATCGACTCGACGAAACTGCTCCGGAATTCTGCGGACTGGTTCGGAAAACCAGGGGGCGGCCTTTGCCCCCGGAAACTAATTTAACTCTGACATCCAAACCCTTATCCGCATCGGCGGTATCCGGCAAAAGTGGCGGACGAGTTCATTGACTGCGGACGAGCCGTGGCCCTTTTCCCGGCGATCCGCTCGGAGCGTTCGCCGGCGATAGCCGAAATCCGGTGGGGTTTGCTCATCCCGACGAGCCTTTGCTCCACAACGACCGCTAATTCGCGCAACGCCCCGCGCAATAACGACGCGAGCAACTATTAATAATCGCAACAATATACCGGGCGCATTTATTACGGGAATCAGTTTTCCGGCGGTGCACGCGCACGAATTCAATCGGTTGTGTTTTTCGCGGCGGTACTAATGAAAAGAGGTGCATTAGCGCGTGACTTCGATATCACCGGCGTTGCGTTCCATTCGCGTAAACGGTGCTTACGCGTTCAACGGTTCGATGTTAACAATACCGGCGGTATCTCGTTGCACGCGCGATTCGCCGTACGTTTATATTAATTGATTTCTGTCAATTAAAATATGCGTCCGGGTGATGTCCATACAGCTGTCAGCCAAGCAAGTGACCGCCAGGATATAGGCCGTGGATTTAACAAAATGCACCGTCATACTTCTGGCATTGCTCGGTGACGCGATTCCCGCTCAATTACCGGTCGTAGGCGATAATTGATCGCTGCCAACTCTCTAATTCCCCGCCCCTTCACTTTTCACTACAATCGCTCATATCATCCCAGCTTCTTCCGCGGAGGAATTTCACTTTTCAACCGCGACGCTGTTCGTCGCCTCCTCTCGAAGCATGTTTTTCTTTGTTCCGTGCGCTATACCCTCGAGAGGCAACCGAGACGGTGGCGGTTGGAAGTGGCGGTGGCGACGGCGGGGGCGGCGGAGAGGGGCGAGGAAGGAACGTCGGGTATAAGAGAGCTTTACAGAATTAAGAGACCATTCGCCTTTCATTAACTTGGCCGGGGGTACGAGGAGAGACACAAACCCTACAAGGAGCGTTTCCAATTATCTCTCTCCGCCTTCCACAACTACTCTAACCTTCTCCTTTATTGGAAAGACCGATGAAACGGGATACACCGCTGGTCCCGATACGGATTACGGATCGCTGCACGTTGCCTCATCGAACGCACGCCCGCAAACACAACGACGCGAAACGTCTACTTTTCATCTCTGTCCCAAATCGCTCTTCCTCATCGACGCGACGGAATAACCACGCTTTTCTCGGATTTCGTACACTCGTCTATATCGTGGCTGTCTTCCGCTCGCATTTCGAGGAAGAATCGATGGCTGTTTGTTCGTTTTCGCGTGACAGTGGAGGGAAGAAATGGCTAATCTTAAAAGCAACGTACTGTTTCGGATTCAGAGGCAACACTGGCGCATTTGGTTCCAACGGAAATCGTGCAATTCGGAGCGCGTGCTCGAACTGGGTTAAACCCGTTCTTTGCCGGGAATATCGCGTATTCAAACTAGCCCGAGTCCCGCAACACCGCGACAGAATACCGAACTCGTATCCAAATCCAGTCCCAACGGCGACTTTTCCTACGCGCGGGAAACTACAGAGGCAAACGGCGCTTCAATCCTACCGATCGGAATCCGCAGCGACCGATTTCCCGGTGGGGCAACCTGGTGAAAGGGAGAGCAGTCAGGAACACGCTAACCCCAAAAGTTTCATAAACAGCGGGTTGTTTGCCCGACCGATCTGGCCGCGCGGAAAGACGCAATTAATTTCTCCGTCTATCTGCGTTCCTTAATTAGTGGCTCGCTCGTTCCGCGCAGTTTGCACGACGGTCGACAAAAGAGGGAATGAATCTGCGAGGCGGATGCGGGCGTGCGGAAGGGCGAAGTTCGGCCCGCGGTAATCCGGCCTTATCGCTGTGCGAAACTGCGCGATAAACGGCGTACCTCGCGGGCATTATTATCTTAGACGGATAATCGGGGAGGGACTTACCGGGATCCAGCGTCGGATGTGACCTCGTCAGTCGACACAGTTGGAGGGGGAGGTAGCGCGTGTCCGCCCGCGGTGGAGACTTCGGTGGCGGCGGCGTTGCGCTCAGGAATCCCCGTTGCAGCTCCCAGCCGACCTCCTGGATGATCGAGGCCTTCCGGAAATACGGCGTCACCTCCCTCAGGTATTTCACTGAAACAGTGGAAAAGAAACGGCTTATTAGACGTTGCTCGCAACTGGTATTTTTCTCCACCAGGCAACGGCAGTTTCGACCATAGCGCGAAAACCGTCGGCGTTTGTTGGCCTTCCGAATCGCCCAAACGTGAAATATTGGTGAGTGCGCGCGCGCGGATGTACGCGTGCACCGCGACGGCTTTGTGCAAGGATCCTGGAATGCAATATTCCGGAATATACCATATACTACCTCCTACAGTGCCGCAGTGAATAAAAGCAAAAAGGTCTTAATTTCGATATTACGACATACGAATATGAGCGTACGCATTATGCGCTTGTACGGATGTGCGATGGTATTTGAAAGTATTTCAAATTAACTAACGGCTCCTCTTTCGGCTCGTACGGGTAATCGAGAATGCCGGTGAAAGAGTGAGAGGGGGTGGGGAACGGGGGGAGTATCGACGAATGGCGACTTTCAGGACATCCCCCTCCGGCCTCGCTTTTCCTCGTTTCATTCCCCATTTCTTCTTATCGAGTCGGGTGTAATTCATGGAGAAGTTTCTGGAAAATGCTGTCGAACCCATCATCCCCTTTTGGGGATCCTTATTACGGGGCTGCATAGGGCGGTGTAAACAGGAAACTGGAGGCAAAGTTCCGTTCGTCTCATCTCATGAAATATCGATGGCATGCCGATAAGAATCGAATCAAATCTAGAGGGCCGTGAAGTAAGGCGAGAGGAGAATGGTGAGTGGCGCTAGGAGGGGGAAGGGGGGGGGGACCGCGAGGAATGAGAAACAGGGGTTTCGCAGCATGCGAAATGAGCGTATATCCTACTTTCCTGGCCGTAAAGGAAATCAAGTTCGATGCAGTGCATCTGTGTATGAGATTAGGGCTGGGAACGGTGTTCGCTATTGATCCGTCGGCGTTGGCTCCCATTCTCACCTGACGTTGACACGTGTTACTCCTCGAGAGGATTTTTACGAGGCGATCTGCCGGCGCGCACGGCCGGGCGTAAAACCGCGCGATTATGCCCGACGATAAAAATGACGCGTCTGGCGAAAGATTTGACGATTCTCGTTACAGCAATTGATTCGATTGCCTCTTGCCGCGATCCTCCGCCGATCCCGCAGCGGTTTGCGAAATGATAATAAAACGCCCATAAAGTTGGCCGGCAGTCTATGGAATCGGCATAAATGACTGCGTCGAATGTCTCGCGCAGCACGACGAATGCCCGGTGGCGCTCGCGCGCGCGAGTGCCTCCTCGTAAAATTCTACGTTCGATCGTAACGGCGTGAGGCATATTCAAATGTAACTGCACTCTTTACGCGAATTTCACGTCTTATTTCTTCACCGCGGCAACGCTCGAGCAACGCAGGCGAGTCAAGCGGCAATATCCCGCGCGTTTTACGCCGTACGGCGAGGCCGACGGGATATTTGGTCCGCGTGACCCCGACCGAACGCGATAGGTTTGCCCGCTCGGCGTAATTACGCGCACGTGTCACCACCGTTGCAGAATCGACGTCGCCACCCGCGAGAGAATCGAAAAATCAGGCCAGCGAGCCCGATCGAGCTCGGTGACGAACTCGCCCGGCTCGACCGGAACCGCCTCGTCGCAATTTCGCTACGTCATATCGTCTAATAAGCCGGCTGCGGTCGAACAACTTCCGCACGCTGCATTGTAAACCGCCGTTGCGCTCCACACGAAGACACCGAGCAACTTCGCCGTTGACGCGAACCAGCAATTCAACGGCGGGAATAAAACGTCTTGTTACGGCGTTGAAGTTTCGCAATTAACGCGACGGCCCATTCATGCAGCTTCAGTCGGATTGTCAACGGCTGGAAAATGGCACCGATGCGCGCCACCGAGGACAGCATGCTCTATTGCCAGGCGACCACCCCCGATTCTGTCTCTCGCTCTCAGTTATTAACATTTCCCACACCGTCGACGATGTTTTCGAGCGGGAGGAAAACCCCGGAAGGAAAATAACTCCGATCGGACATTCGATGGACGGGACGCTGATTTTCCCCCTGAAATTGATATTTTGCGAAACGCCAGAGACCAATCTCGGGAACACCGCCGCAACTGATCCGCGTTTTAATACTTTGCCAGCGACACGGAAATCTCGGAAGGCTTTCAGAGACAGCCCGCGGCAGAACCAAGAAATCGATCCGCCGATGTTGATCGAGTCCGAAACGACTGTACGATCCGACTACCGTCCGGAAAATCCAGCCTTTGGAAGATAATTCCGCTAAAATGGCTCTGGTGTGGCGCGATAAATCCGCATCTGTGGTCAGCCTCTGATTTTCGCCACTGGGAATGGAAAATAGCATAATTAGCGAGATTTCATTCCAGCAGTGCGAGCAAACGGCCATTTATCCACTTTCGCACTCGTTATTAACAATTGCGTTTTGCCATAATTAATCATCACCGTGAACTAGAAGGCGGAATTTCTATTGGTGTTTCTATACGTCATTCGAATGACCATGCGTTCGTCCACATGACAAATTTTTTTGTCGAAAGGATGGCATTATTCGTTGAATAGAAACGTAGTTATCAATGCGGATTCCCTCGCGTGTTTTCATGTTTTTGTAATCAGACTTTGCTCCGTTACAAGTTTTTCTAGTTGCGAATTTTTCGAATTGGAATCTTCATTACCCCTCTTTCATTTCTGATGGAAACGCGTGCCTGAACAAATATCCC